>VDFB02123509.1:0-56473 GCA_007258455.2 Sequoia sempervirens | reverse complement strand
TGATGTGGGAAAAGGCCCACACCTACAAAAGTGTGCACACGGTAAGGCTGTGGTACTCACAGTGCACATGCCGACCTAACTCCTAGTAGAGGTGCACAAGCATGCTGCGCCCCCAGGAAAAAATGGTCCTATGCTCTACCATCTCTCTGATAGTATGGATGAGGCCCCCATGCAAATGTGAGCCTCACCCATCAATCATGATCTGGAAGGCAACGGTCATGACCATAACCTGACAGATCAATGGTGTTGTGGTCCTCGCATGGTCATACCAGTGCATATAGATATGACCTGTGTCGTCGTCATCGTCTGTCCTCCCTGTACATTAGCAGACGCCCTCTGATCACTCTCGTGCTAACCGTGTTTCATCAAGGGCCACTTGTCGTCCACAAATGGGTCTAGTCTGAGGATCTGATAGACGTCCTCAAGAGTGACAGTCATCTCTCCACATGGTAGTTGGAATGATGATGTAGTGGTATCCCACCGCTCCATGAGGGTCATCAATATCCGCTCATGATATCTCATCTCTAGCATGGTGAACACATTCCATAGACCAACGCGCTCTAAGAATGTGACCTCGTCAATGGATAAGTGATCCCTTTGCTCACGAACAAGCCAGAATACTCGCCCTCCAAGATGTTCCCAAATCTCTGGGTATTCTTGCCAAAAAGTACCAAAAATTTGAATCAAAACATCGACATTTTACATCAAAAGCAAGAAAAAATAACAAAGACTGATGCGTGACACGTAGACATCTATGCGCTACGCATATGTCTCCTGACTGCCATGATCGCCTCAGAGATGATAGCGTGTGTATGAGACTACGACGCTTATCAAGGACGACAATGCTATTTTTGGACACAGGCGTGAGAAAGGGACGCCTGCGCACCTCGCCGACAGGAAAATCCTAAAAAATGCATGGAAAATCACAAAAAATAAGAGTTTGTCGCCTACCTGGTCCACCTAGTGACCCTCGGCGATGTCCCAGCACAGCTACTCCAGCCTCGGCTCATACTCTCTCCTGCTAAGCATTTTGTTGACTTTTCTCTCACAAAAATCAACAATTTGCTTGCGGTGAATAGTGAAAATGACCCTTCTAGGAGCCCACCTAGGTATATATAGGCCCCCTAGGGCCCAGTTTTCCTAAGACTTGTGGCTTCCCAGTTTCTCCTGAATTTTCCCCACTAAGTTGGGGGAAAACTTAGGAGGGTACATAAGGTCGTCTCTTGATCATATTTTTCTTCCGAATCAACAACTTTTTTCTTGATCATTCCTCTTTGTGGTAGCTTTCTTCTAATTTTTTGAGGCTAACCTAAAATTTGAGTTTTGCAAGTTAGAACCTTCAACAGTTTTTGTGCCCATTCAAATGTTGTTTGTTGAGCTCGGATGATGGGGGCACCTTCAGTTCCTGTTAGCTTGACTGTAGTAGCTGCTATGGTCTCTCTCTGTTGACACACAAATCCATAAAATTCAAAAATTTAGATGAATTTTTTTGTTTTCTACTTTAGTGAGGCTAATTTTTTCCAAAATTGAGCCCACTAAAGTGGGGCAAAAATGTAATATCGCAGAATTGCACCTAGGGGCAATTCCATATTTTAACATTTATGCCTAGCATTTATGGCACATTGAAATATTAATGACAAAATTCCATGGGTCATAATTTAATGATTCTGACTCCATGAGGACAAGTGGTTGAGCAATAGAAGCCTGGCGACGCATTTTTCAAGAATATAGGCCTTGGATGAATGCACGACGCGCTAGCATCTTGTCCATTTTCTAAGTTCAAAACACAAAATCTGGAAAGTTAACCCTTGAGACACGTGTCTTGGCAGTTACACTCTGAAAGTAACGACTCTTTGCTGCCCTTGCAAGCATAAAAACCTACTTTTGCCTCTCATTTGGAGGTTGGAAGTCATCACACTAGCTCTCTCTCCATTTTGCTTCAACATTGAGACTCCTTCTTTAATAGTAATGCACTCACAGGTGAAGCCCTACTGGACTAAGGTCCCCATAGCAGCAGCAGCAGCAGCTCTCAAGCTAGCACTCAGCGGTGCGTCCATGTGCTCTGAAGAGGGCATTGGCCCTTGGGTAAAGCTCTCTCTTCCTTTCTTACTTTCCTTTTACACACATTTGTTTACACTTATCGTGGTGCAGGTTCTACTCTTGAGTGGGTGTTGCTTTCACCACACACTTATCGTGGTGCAGGTTCTACTCCTAAGTAGGTATTCCTTTCACCGCACACTGTGTTTACTCCTTTAGCATTCCTTTCCAACTTGGTTGTTCATGGAGGTGGGAACACCAAAATAGGGTCTAACTAAGGCAGGCCCCTATATGGCTCCACCCAACAACTTTCTCCTTAGTATTTTGTGTGCAGGTCATGAAAAGGAGCTTGGAGTGAAGACTTGAGCATCTAAAAAAGGTAAGCTTTCTCCAAGCATCTTAGTGTTTACTTCAACATTTGGTTTTCTAGTTAGCTAAACAGTCTCGTATAGACTATTCCTGAGTTCGTGAGTAGGATTTGTTTCTATCTTCTGAGTTCCTGAGTTCTTGGTTGCTTAGGATGTCAATGCGTCTTTTAGACGACAGCGCGTCGCGCTGGTGTCCCAAAACTGTGCTCATGTCTTCTGGTTGAGAGCTCCCTCTTCTGGGACATGAACCCTTTGGTCTAAATCCCTCAAGATTTATAATTATTCTCCTCAAAGAATAATTGAGTCTTAGTTCTTTATCATTTTGTCAACTTGTCATTTTGAGGTGTATAAGGGCAGTTCGTTCCCTGGTGATCTCTCGAGAAAAGGAGAGACCTGTGTGCAATGAATCCCTCTTATATCACAGTTTCCTTGTCATCCCAACTGATTTGTTGATGTAGGGATAGGTACATTTTCTTCATTTTCAAAAAAAGTTGGGAGTTCATCAAATAAATCAATAAGAGCCTCATGCTCAATACCCACTACTTGTTCATTAAACTGCTTCCCCAGTTGATCATGCTCATCAACCTCTAGTTGCATGTGAGACTTTTCTTCTTCTGTATCATGTTCAACTATACCAACAACAAAAGAAACCTCCTACCCCTCCTCAAAAATATCCTCCTCTTGTGCACTAAACCAACAATCCTAGTAGACAATGGTCCCATTTTTGCAAAAGCGGATGACACTAGGACAAGGAGGTTGATCATAGGAAACTTGTTGGGCTTCTTGAGGAGCAACAAACTCTTGAGGAGGTTTCTCTTGAGGAACAAAGGGATGAAACTGCATAGTCACAACTTCTTGCAAAGGATGAATGTCTCTAAAGCTTGAAATTTCAAGGTCAAAAGATTTAGTTGAAGACATAAGGGGCTTACCCTGCCTATGTTGGTGTAATTAATTATTAATTACACTTTGCATAAGTTTACTTAGGTAATTATTTAATTCCTAAGTTATAGGATCTTATCTTTATCTTTTGAGCTATCTTGTTGCTCAAGATAAGTTAGGTTTAGGCATCTTTGCTTTTATAAAGGAAATTATCTCTTGTATTATTTGGTACTTCAAATATATCAATTTGCACATCTTTTGCAAATCTCTGCTTTTTCATTTTTCTCTTCTGTGGAAGGTGATTTTTCTGGTTTGCAATCAGATCTTGGTTTCTAACATGGTATCAGAGCCTCGATTCGCAGCCCCTTCTCAGCTTTTTTGGAGGATTTCATTGCAGAGCTCATTCGGAGTCCCTCGAGGGTTTTATTCCTTGAGCATCTTTATGCAGCATCTTGGATCAGGTCGGGGTTTTCCATTGGATTCAGAACGCTGGAAAATGTCAGAAATGGCTTTTATTTCATTTATTTTCATCACCATTTGCCAGATCTGCGAGGGTTTCAAGCTCTGTGATTTATCTGATAGATCTAGGGGTTGCCTAATTTTTGGATCACTTTGGGCCCAAACGGACCTCGCTGTTGGATTCGCAGCACCCAAAAACCCCTATTTCCATATAAAATTTGTCTGATTTGGACACAGTCATCTGGAGAGGCAAAAAAATTTGCCCAAGGGTCGTACGGCCCCCAGGCACGCTTCACGAGGCATCGTTTTTGAGAAAAAATCAAAAAAATAATTATTTTTTGAAAAATCCGGCGGTTTTTGTGCGTCGCCCGGCAGCCACCCATCCGCCACTGGGCGGCCACCCGACCTCTACCACCGTGCCGCTCCCCCAGCCGCACCACCGAACCACCGCCTCTAGCTCCGCCGGCATACGCTTCTGCCCCCGAGGGCTTACATCGGCCAGCGGCGGTCACATAAAGAACCGGGAGCCCCGGGCTCCTAGCCCCCACCGATCCATAGACTTAAGCCCCTGCAGCGGTTCTATTGAGAACCGGGGGCTCCACTGGAGGAACCAACCGCCAGCCTCAGCCCTGGTCACGTGGGTGACCAAGGGCTGTGCTGCAGCCCCCTGATCCGCCCAATCGACCAGGGGCACTATTTTTTTAGCCCCTGAGGGCTTCTGGGGGTCAAATCGGAGCCTTTTGGAAAACTTTCATGGAAATGGGCATATCTTGGGCATACAACGTCCTTTTTTTGCAAACAAGATATCGTCGGAAAGTTGTTTTGACGCTCTACGCAATGGTGCTAGTGTGGTTTTTTGTTTTTTCATTTTTGATGCTTTTTTCTGCCTCAGAAGTCAGATGTTGCCTTTTTCACTCCGGGAGACATATCTTGTGACTCGCTTATCCATTTTTTGTGATTTTCATGGTGTTGGAAAGATGGTTTCGGCCTCTATGTAGATCTAAGGTCATTTACAGAATATGTGTACCTTTTTATATGCATGCATTCATTTTTGTTTCGTGTGCTAGGTTTGCATTTTCTCTTATGTTTCTGTAGTTTTGCATTATCTCCTTATGCAATCATTGGGTATTGTAATAATGAACTGATATAAAGTTCCATTAAGGGGGGTTCTTGCATCCATCTTTCATGATTGGTGACAACTCGCATGAGTTTGTCTGGTTTCCTGTTGTCTCCTTCTAGATTCTTTCTTGCTTAGCTGGAGACATTGTTGGTTTGCTTCGGTTCACACTTCACATTGGGATTTTACAGTTCTTGATCCGCATTGGTTCAGATCTTTCTCATTTGAAGGCCATGTTTTTATGGTTAATGTTCCAGAATCTTGATGGTACTCATCCTATGGGCAGTTTTAGTTTTAGTTTGGCATTGGCTTCGTGAGACACATCTTCCAGATTTGTCATCATTATGGGTCCATTCATCCTTTCATCTACTATTGCTTACAGATTCTAGGGTTGATCCAGTATGTGAGTTTCCAGTGTTCCTTGGCATCAGGTCTACTGTTGCATTTGTGATTCCAATCGGTATTTTGCAAATAGAACTATCTTTCCTTGCTTACCGGATTTGGGGTTCCAGTGTTGCTTCATCAGAGTTCTTCTAGTGCTTCTTCGCAGCAGTTCATCTCTCTAAGGGGGGGTTTTTTCCACTGGGTTTTCTCTCTCTTTTCATTTGTACATGAGTACCTGATCAGGTCTTGTTGTCGGGACTCATATTTGCATAATAATTTGCTTCTCCCTAAGTTGCACTTATGAGGGGGTGTTGGTGTAATTAATTATTAATTACACTTTGCATAAGTTTACTTAGGTAATTATTTAATTCCTAAGTTATAGGATCTTATCTTTATCTTTTGAGCTATCTTGTTGCTCAAGATAAGATTAGGTTTAGGCATCTTTTCTTTTATAAAGCAAATTATCTCTTGTATTATTTGGTACTTCAAATATATCAATTTGCACATCTTTTGCAAATCTCTACTTTTTCATTTTTCTCTTCTGTGGAAGGTGATTTTTCTGGTTTGCAATCAGATCTTGGTTTCTAACAGCCTAAAGCTCAAAAAATTATACTTGGGAGGCTCCTCCTCCATAGGCTAATTAGAAGTGAAAGTGGTTGATTGGATTTCCATCCTCTGCACCTAAGCAAGCAAAATCCTCATCTAATCTTGCTTGGTGGAAATCTCTGATGTAAGAGACTCTTCGTGTTTCCTTTTGTATCTTCATCTCTTGTTGTTACTGGTAGGCCCAATAAGGCAACACCTCCTACTAAAATTCATGTTGTTTGACTCCTTCAATTTCGTTCATTTACCTTTGGAAGTCCAACAGTATATCTTTGATGCTCAAGTTATCAACATTTGAATGTTGGCTATGAGGATGCTAATACTGGCCAGATACACAAAGGATTTCTTGTGGTTGGGTATGAACATATTGCTACCATGGGTCTTGAGTAGGGATGGGTGGGTGGCAAGTATGTTGAACATGTTGGTTTCTTTGTGTAGCAAAGGTGTTTGGGTAGAAACTAATTGCATGCTTAATGTGATATCGCTGAGAAGCGTGAAAATGAACAACATTTTCATGGAAAGAAAGATGATAGGACATATCTCCATGAAAGGAAGACATGACATAAAATCAAACAAGCTAGGAATCCTTGAAAACAATTTAAAACCAGAAAAAATGAAGACTATTTTTTGTAAAAATATGAACACATACCAACACCTAGTCTTCTTGAAACCAAAAAATTGAACTCAAAGTCACCAGGTGTATGAATTTTTTTCCTCCATAGGTAGATATCACTATCATACACACCAACTATCAGCAATGTTAAGATATTTGTGTCCCATCGAGTGTACTAGAAACTATTGTCACTCAGAATTGTACCCTACTGAACAAGGAGTTGAGCATTCCAATGAAACAATGGAACTAACCTCAAGGTGTGGGACCTTGTGAATGAGGTTAGATCTCCAGAGAAGGCCAACTTCCTTTCAAAACCAGGTGCAACAATGGCTAGTCCAACCCAACGCCAAAAAATCTCTAAACTATGAATTGAAGGAGGAAAAGGGGAGAAGGAGAAATGCATAAAAAAAGGGAAAACGGTGATATACCAAGATTTTAAGTGTTTCTTCATGGTTTTACTACATAAGGTATCAACAAAATCACTTAAGGAACTCACATAGTTCTCTTCTTTATCAAATTTGCAAGGGAAACATGAAGGCTAAGAGTCTAAAAGATCAAAAGGGGTGAGGATACCCATAATTAGTACTTTCACGACCAACCAGCACAAAAATGTAACCTACAAAAATGATAAAGAAACAATGCATGCACAGAGGTATCAAACAATACACAAGATACAAGCATAAAGAAGAGGCAAAACAAATGATTCCTTATTGATACGAAGGCATGAAAACCAATTTTATAGTTACAAAGTGTGTAAGGGGGAAATCAAGTGTGCAATAAAATCAAACATGAATGAATTGTAACTAATCTAATTCAAACAAAGATCATGATTAATTCCCATTACTCACAAAATGAACAATACAAGAATAATGAATCCAAGAACGTAATTGAAATAAAACAAGAACAATGAATTCAATACAATGTAAAGTTACCCATCCCGTGTCGATGTGTGTTCACAAATATGTTGGATCATTCGTTGTATCAATGTGAAGCCTCCATTTGTGCGTAGCAAAAGCTTTAAATTCATGCAATGTCGATGGAAGATGTATGTAAAAGCTTCAATAAGTTGGTTGTAAATTTTGGCATTACTTCATTGTGCAAAAGATGTTGATTTTTTTATTGTTTTTGAGATGAAAGATGATTGTTATATAGATTTTGTGTTTCGAAATGAATGCTCAAGATCGTATAGTAGAATATCTTGATCAATGGTTCAAAATTGTTGAGAGGAATTAGATTGGAAGAATCAGTGGATTTTGATTACATAATCGGTGTGATTGAAAAAATCAATTTGAGTGTTCAATGGAATTGAGTAAATAGATGGAGCCTTCAGTGGGATTGAAGAATAGATGAATCAAATAGGAATAGATGGACTAGTCAGCCAATCAGAGTGAGCAATCGAGGGACTGTAATTTTCTCAATCATGAAAGTGGGTGAGGATAATTAATTAATTAATCTATTTTGAGTTGAACATGCAAATCATGTTTTACTTTTACAAACAAAGTTGTATTTGTTTGTTTTTTTGGAATAATTCATTTAATTATTCAAGTTTAGGGGAATGTGATTTATTTAAACTATTAATAATTAATAATTTAATTGACTTAGGAGAATAGAGTAAATTAGCAACATAATTAAATAATTGATGTTATTTAATTAATCAAGAGGAATAAAGTTAGATTAGGACTATATTAAATAAATGAAATTTATTTAATTAGTCAAAAATTATGAAAAAATGAATTAATTAAATAATGTAATATTATTCAATTAATAAAGGAAATTAGGGTTTTAATGCAATTGATGTGAAATGCAATGATATTAAGTGATAATGATGTTGACAATAGGAAAATGTCATTTAGGATGTGCGATAAGTGTTAGGTCATTTTTACATGTCTACACATAGATACAAAAAGCATAAGTTTATAAGAGAAAATCTAGGGTATAACCCAAAAGAAGAACCCCTTGAAAATGTATAAGTGTTGCCTTTATAGTTCAGGCATAACTTAGTCGACTCTAGCTAAACCCTAACCCTGCCTAGGGTTAACAAATAGTAGAAATTCATCCCAATGAGAGTTGAGGCAACTAGATCTTGAAAACCATGCTGAAGGACGAGCCCAAGACGCACCAAGACTTGCACACCATACTCTACAATAAATGTTGTCCAAAATGCCCCTATAAAATCAGTAATGTGGGCATGGGGCAAGAGAAGGACAATAATCAACAATAAATGGGTGTGGATGCCCATGAATTCAACCACGACCAACAAGTGCAATAAATGTTGTCCTTGACCCACAAATGTTGAGCATGCAAGTGAGAAGTTCACTTAGCCATTAATGATGTCGCCACGATAAACATGCCAAAATGTGGAAGGTCAGGGCATTGGGCCTAAAAGGAAACCCTTGCCTGATCTTGAAATAAATGGTTTGGACCCCAGAAGATGTGTTCCTATCGGAGGTCAGGCATTGGACCTACCTCATACCGCTTGTTGCATGGTGTCAAATGTCGAACCTCAAGCATCAAGAGTACCACTTGATGATCGCTGGAAGGAGGGAAAGCCAAACCAAAAATTCCAAAAGCTATCCCCTATCAAATGTTGGGGCGAAGAGATACCTCATACCAGGTAGGAGGTATGGGGAAAGATGAAAGGTGAAAGCGGGAAGCCCGATCTCTGACCACCGAAACTTGAGTTTGGGGATCGGGGGTTGGGGGTCAGGTAGAGAGGTTACCCCTTATCGGGAAGAGGTAAGGTGAGATCCGGAACTCTGACATTCAAAAGATCAGGAGTTTGATGAATCCTTCAAAGGCATGGTCGTGGATGGGTGAAAGGAAAAGGGAAGGTGAAAGTGGGAAACCTAATCTTTGACATCTGAAACCTGGTGCTACTTGATTGGTAAAAATCCAAGTTTAATAACCTTGTTGGCGGCCGACAAGGGTTTTGAAACCAATATGAAACACCGACAACCCTTTGTTTTTATCACTTTTAAAGCTTTTATTGTCTTTGGGTGGAGAATAAGAAAGTTCAAACAATTTTTTCAGAGACCGACACAAGTTTCCTAACTTGAGCAAAACTCTGAAATGACTCAACTTTACTTAAACAAGGCTTTCAAAGGTTAAGAAAACATTTATAGACATCGACACACTTTAGAACTTTGCAAAGATGAACCTTGTGTGATGCGTCGAGAAAAGGAAAGGTTATGAAAACCTAGGTGGTGACCGACAAAGTTTTGAGAATTGACCAAAGTACCGACGACTTCAAGACTTAGCCAAATTTAGGACTTTTTCCAAGGGAGACTCATGTAGTATGACCCATGTGAGATCTCTCAGATCGATTTTCAATGATGGGTCATAAGGATGGCATGAAATTTCAACAATAACCACACCATGGTTTATGACTAACATTGTAAAAATAAATATATTGATGGCTTTATGATAGTTACTCCCTTTCGTAATTCACTCTAGTACACAAAATTTATTTTAAATTTTAGTTTTTATTTTTTTATTTGACCTTATGTTTAAAATACTAACTCAACTGTAAATTTAAACAATGCAATTCTATATATTGTTTTAAACATGCATCTTATAGTTTTAATAAAGTGCTCCAAAATATGAATGGTCTTTAAAAATATTAGACAATTATAGATTGTAAATTAATAGTAGCCCTTAGTAATACTTATAACATCTTATTTTGACATGAGGCAATCATCAGTTGAAAAAGAGATGTGGGTAAGCATTTAGAACTATGTTACACTTTTATAAAGGAAATGGCCAACACAAATACAATTTTTCAATTTAGATTGTTTAAAAATTTCATTTATAGTTTGAATTTTAAAATAATGTAAACTAATTAAATGTAGAACTTTTAATAAAGTTTATGTTTACATTTTTTATTTTTAAAAAAATAGTTGGATATGTTTTTTAATAAATTTAATAGAAGAATTTTAATTGTTAAAAAAAATGAGGTTGATGGGATGTCATGAAAAACGACCAAAAAAATTTCTATAATTTTTTCCTCACATAGATAAATTGAAATCTAGTGCATGAAAAAAATAAGTATTTATTTTTTAATAATTTATTTAAGTCAAACTTAATCAAAATGAATTTTTTTATGGGGCATTGGCTATTGTCTAAATTTGTTATCATTTAGGGGCGGTGGGCCTAGCTCGATTAGCTAAAGAATCCCGTTGCAGGCAAGAGGTCACAAGGTCTAGTCTCCCCACCATCCCCATCGTACTGGAGGGTGTGTTGTGCCAGTGTCACCAGTCACATGAATTTTTTTTACCAAGTGCACTACAGTTTATTGGGGGGCTACCTGATTCTTGCAATCTAAAAAAAAATTGTTATCATTTAAAAAGATTATACCTGTGATATTGCTATCAGGATTCAACCGTGTAGTTTCGAGTCAAACTCATTGACCCATATTTCATGAGTAGTGGTTCAACAAGAACCCATCTCTCATGATATCGAATGGTCCACTTAGCACTCATTGCATCTAGGTGATGCTCACAGAGGTGAAGATTATACCTCTTAAAAAATATTCTCTCCTTTAATGCATTGTATTTTTATTTTTTTTAAATATATTTATAATTTTTTAAAAATTTTAATCAACCTTATATTTTATTATAATGACTTACTAGCAATAACTTTTTTAAAATCATAATAATACTAATCAAAATATTAAAAAATGGATTCTAAAATTTGAGCTCTACACAAGATATTTTTATTAAAGTACCTTTGGTTGGAGAAGTCTGGAATTGAAGTTATTTTTTTGTTGAATTTGCCTCAAAAGAGGGTTTGAGCTACCACATAGATAATTTTGAGCAAAAGTGTTTCAACAAGAACTCTTTCACCCAAAAATGTTTCAATCCAATTATTATATTTAACCTAGTTTGAATATTAAAATTATATTATATCTATTTAAGAATATTGGGCAAAAGGGTTTGTCTTGAAACACTTTGTGTCACATAGGTGCCAAGTAGCTTCAACAAAAAACTATTTCACCCAAAACTACTTTGTTGGCAAAAAGTGTGGTACGTTTATGAATTTTTTATGAATAAACTAAGTGTCAATATTATCATTTATAAAATAATGTTACACATATTCACAAAAAAATGTGGGTGAAAAAATTCACAACCCTAAAGTCCCTACGAGGCTAAAGCTTAAAGCATTAAAACATAAACAAGGCTAGTAGGTGGTGAGAGAAGTATTAGAGGGGAGAGGAGGATCCTAATCATTTGAATTGACCCATATATCAATGAGGTCAGGAGTGTCCACAAGAGGGTCACACCCATTATTATCATTATCTTATAATTATATTGTAGCATGGGCATGTTAAATTGTTAGATTCAACTAAGGGAGATTGTTGAGATCAAACCAACTAGAAGTATCACCAATAGGCCATCCATAGGTTTCTCCCACAAGTGGTAGAGAGGAAAAGCATCAGAGATTAGGTAGTGACCAACCCCACTAACACCGATCCCTTCATGCAATCGAGGGAGAAATTTGGAGCAAGTCTCTTGATTACCTCAAGCAAAGAGGCTATGTCCATGACAATGCCCATAAAAGGGAAAGCAACTCTTGGAGGAAGAGAGAGCTGGAGGAACTCTAGAAACTACACAAGGGGCACTACCCTAGAGGTCAAAGAGTACATACATATGAGCCACCTCAAGCACAAATTTGTTAGCTTACACCTAAATATATAGTAAAACATTGGAACTTATCATTGATTTAGTATAAAGTAAAACATAACAATCAACATAACAATTGAAAAAAAAAACCAAAATTCTAACTTTTCGTATGTTGAATAAAATTTTTACTTGAAAGCATGCCAAAATCTAGTTGAACTTGAGGATGCAACATAATTCCCTAAGAGAACCATGTGCTAAGAAAATGGTTTTAGTCTAAAGGGATTGAAAACATCATGAATCAAAGTCCAAACATTTTGAGCTTTGGGATAAAATCCAAATAGGGTGTTTGAGAGACTCTAATTTCCCACAAAATTGGCAATGAGGGTTTATATTTATCCCAAGTGGGATAACCTAGATCTAGTGGGAAGGCCTTGAAAGATAATAAGAAAAGTGGGCTAATTTGAGTTTCAAAACTATTTCCCAAATGGTGTAGATTTTCTTTGTTAAATAGAAATTAACGACTACAGATGTCATCATTGATTGAAAGTGGGAACAATAGGAAAGTGGGGTGAGAGCCAAAGATACCCTTGTTGTGGTTTGTAATTTTGGAAAGTTGTGTTTGGACACCACTTCTAATCTTTCCACTAAGATTTAAGGGAATTAATACTAATTCTATGAATCATATTAGCTAGAATTACCCCCATAACTATATCAAAATTTTCATGATCTTGATTAGAAAGGTGAAATTTGGCTTTAACTTCATTCCATGACAAAAGATTCATGAAAGCTCTAGAGAAAAGATCTTGCATAGTTCTAACCCCCTTTTTTTATGAAATCTCAATGCATGAACCCAATGAAACTTCGCCAAAGGGAAAAATGACCTTAGAAAATGGGGGACCACTAGATATTCTACTAATTAATGGAAATATCATTATGAAATTAAAAACCATTCTAGAGAATCCAAGGTTTTGTGGCTTCCCAAGCTCTCCAAATACTTTTTTATCACAAAAGTCCCTTGGATCTACACCAAATTTTTCATGGTAAGAAGGGTTTGAATTCCAATCCGCTTCAAAGAAGAGCATCCAATAGGATGACCAAAAAAGATGCAATGTTGCACAAGGATTTTCTAAGATTCATCACCCCGAAGGACTCATTTGATCTACATAGTGCAAAGAGCCAAATCCTAAAATTAGGTGGATAAAATCCCCAAACCCCCAAATTCCCAAGGGAGGCAATAAAATTCATATACCACTCTATGAAATCCCTTGTGATTATTTTAAGAAGACCAAAGAAAATAACAAAGAATCTTGTCCAACTTCGTATAGGAAGCCTTACAAGAACCTTGAATGAGGAATAATAAACGTGAGTGCTTGTAAGAATCTTAGAATAGATCTAAAATTTCCTTGCCAAGGAGAGGTGTTTAGTGACCTAATAATCCAACTTCTTTTTAATTCTAGAGAGAAAAAATTTCCACAAGGATTCTTGGGATGCTTAGAAAACAAAAGGAATACCAAAAAATCTAAAAAAAATTCCAAGACAATCCATTTTCAACCATAGGAATTAAGCCAAGAAGGCACAAGGAGGAAGGATTATGTGTAGGATTGTGTCTTATGCCACTAAATGTAAAATGCAAAGGATTTACAAATATATAATCATTTAAGGGAATGTTCTATATTTTTCTCCTCTTCTAGGAGAGTGAGAAAAGAATCATCCGCAAAGTTCGTCATTAACAAGATGGGTTGAGGAATTGGGAAGAGATATACCTTTAACTAACCCTTGAGACACTAAGTGTGCTATAAGGTAACTGAATCCTTTAGCAACAAGCACATAAAGAGTCGAAGCCAAGGAACAACCTTATCAATTGAACACGAAAATCCCAAAAGCATTGGATTGTTGACCATTAAGAGTAATGCAAGCAAAGGTATTCGCAAAGATCATGGTAACTGATTGAATGAAATGAGGCCTAAATCCTAGAGCTTGTAACATAGCTAGGATAAAGGGTCACTCAATTTAGTCTTAGGCCTTAGAAAAACCAATTTTGAGGAACACAACCTTTTGCCAAGTATGCCTAGCCCATTCCATACATTCCCAAGTTACAATTACATTATCCAAAATGTATCTATATTTGATGAAGCCAATTTACTAATTCCTCATAATTTGAGGAAGGATGTGACACAATTTTATAGCCTAATATTTGATAATGATCTAGATGAATAGGAAACAATGAGCAGGATAATAGGCCTTTACTTAAAAATATCCTTTGGGTCTCCAGTATTAGATATGAATTTAATATTACCTTTGTGATTACTTTTCCTAATGATTTTTAATGTAAGAGCTCAAGATAGAGTTCATGTAGGTCCTCACCAACACAATCCCAATGGCCTTATAAAATTCATAAGGAAGTCATCACAACTGGGAGCCTTGTCATTATTCATGATATATATAGCCTCCTTGAGATCACCAATAGCAATAAATTGATCACATAAGGCTTGTTGAGTGGAGGAAAGCCAGTAGGGAACAATCTTGAGGTACTCCTACAAGGTAAGGTCACATTTATTTATTTTCCTAAGTTGTGAAAACTTTCTCATAATATATATGAAAAAATCTTAGAGGATATCAAGAAGATCTTTGAGAACATTCTACCCATATTTTATTTGATTGATGCCATGTGAAGTATGATAGGATCTAAGAGCTTGGGAAAATTCCTTGGAATATTTATCCCCAAGCTTAAGCAAGTGTAGTATGACTTTGATTTGAGTGCCTCTATCCAAATGGTTATCAAAAAATTTCTTGTGATGGTGAAGCTCAACCACTCTTAGCTGCAAAGAAAGGGAAAAGGGTTCAACTTCAAGAGATACATTAGCACTGCAAATATTTGGGGTTGTGGCCTTGTATGCACAACGTCAAAAGATGGCCAACTAACATTCATAGATGTAAAGGAACCAAAAAGTATGTATGATGGATCTATTTAACCAAGCAATCCAACCAATTGGCTAAGTGGGCCAATCTTCTAAGTTCCAAATACACCTAATGTGGGCCAGTGAAGTTTAATGGCTCAATAAAGAAGTATTTATAAAAATTGAGTTTTACAACTCTAAGATATGCCCACTTTCCATTGAATTTTGAACTTGATGGGAATGTGGTTTGAGAAAGTCATGTCTGGAAAAGGCTCCAGTAAGAGTGAGAAATAAATAGCAAAGGAAAAAAAAGACTACATAAATCATAACATGATCTAAGCATTTAAAGACTCTATTAGGACAAACCAAATAATTATTCCACTTATACCAAGGGGAATGATTATGGCAGTGGCCCATATTAAGATAAAAAAAAACCCAATTTATTACGCACATATTATCATGCATTTCTTTTTCCAATTATCCAATATAAAGACAAATTCCTATTTTATCATATATCATCCCAACCATATTAAAGTCCCTACACATGAACCAAATGGAAACAAGAAACAAATCAATAATCCATCACCATAGAAGAGATAACTCAATAGTATCATTGGAAGCATAAATACATATAATACCAAAATAATTTTTCCAAAATTTAAGAGGATAAAAATCACATAATTAGTGGGGTGAGAACCATAGTTGAAAACATGTCAAATCCATCTAGAGAGAAGGTTGATAACCCATCCATGACTAGTGTCATGATTGCTTCAAAACAAACAACTGGCTAGCCAAATAGCACAACAAACAGTAGAAATAAAAAACTAAATATCTTGACTTCTTGTTACAAGTCGAAAACATCTAAAGTTGGCTACCTCTAACAAACATCCTGCACCATATATTTCTTAGGGAGGATAGTAAGCCCTTAGACATTATAGGAGATAAAATTCATTGACAAGAATCAAGAGACATCACATCACTATTTGACTTTTGGAGAGAAGAATAATGATTTTGCAAAAAAAAATGACGAGAAACTACCCAACTAGATGTTGGGAATTGACATTTTTCACTTTCTTGGATCATAATCTCCCTTCTCCAACAAGTTGAAGAATGTTGATAACTTGTAACTTTGTAAATAAGTGGTAGGCACTCATGGTTGTAACATCCTTTCATATTCTCTTCTTTCTTTATCTACACACGATTTTAAATTTTTATTTTACTAGAATGAATGATGTGACAAGGCTAAGGATGCATTACTAGTGCTAGAAAAATGAAATTTTAGAGAGAAAGTCAAACATGATAAGCAAGGTAGGTTGCAAGTGTACAAAATTTGTTTTTTTTTCTATATTATTAAATTTTAGATAATTGAAAATTTTATATAAAAATCATGAAAACTAGGAGAAACAATTCACAAATATATGTAGCATGAACAAAAAAGCATGAGTTAGATGATATCCCATTCATGTTGTCACTATTATGAAAAAGGTTGTTGTACATCTTGTACAACAAAATAAATATTTTAATTATGTAAAATAAATATTTGTATGCAATATATCTTTCGAGATGTGCTTAGCCATATTAAATATTTATTTGGTCCACTTGTAAAGTTTTATTATATAATATTGGTTAAATATTTTATGTGTGGGTTACACATAATAGAATATTTAATATTGAAAAATCACACTACCAAAAAGTAAATGTTGAGGTCAACAGTTTTATGCTCTAATGGTTTAGCCAATATTACTATGTGGTTTTGCATGAGTTTGATTCTATAAAAGCAATTACATGTTTAGTGGTTGGGTTGGTTGCTCTTGAAGAGTGCCTATGTGAAGCATTGCATGGGTTGTGTGGTTACATGGTTACCCATTATGCTTAGACATATGAAGGATGTATTAGAGGAGCTTGATGTATTCATGGAGACTCTATAAGTACAGTATTAAAAAAATTCATTACTTAATAACATATTGATAGTGAATGCTTTTGAAGGCTAGGTTTTTTCCCCATGAAGGTTTTCTCAAGGTATATCTTGTATAATATAGTGGTATATATTTGATCTTTGCATTATGGCTATTTGGTATGATTATGTGCATGTCTTTCTCTCATAAGATTATGTAGGAAATTTTTTGATCAACCAAACAATTTCCTAACAATTACTACATCAATTTCAACAAAACCCACATCTCCAATAGACATCAACGAGCACAAAAATGTCACTAAGACCACCAAGTAACAAATACAAACTTTTGGTGATCCTAATGGCAATCACCATATTCAAAAAAACTCAATATTAATTGATAATCACTTGAGAAAATTCCTTGATAATGACTTGGACATCATACTGTATACATCTAAAAATGGTCCTAGTTAATCAAGCTTGTTAATAATTAAATATGAATTATTTAATTAATCTTCTAAAGTCATCTACATATAAATAAATTTAATTATTTATTTATATCGTTCACTTTTATAATTCTTCTACCTTCATTAAATAAATAAGTTTATTTAATTATTACCATCTGATATCTTCCTCTTAACTAAATTAAATAAATTTTATAATTTATTTATATTAATTATCATATTATTCATAATTTGATTATTTGAATTCAAATAATGGAATATTCCTCCAAACACCTTCATCTCACAGTTAAATTAAATATTATAAATATTTAATTTAACACCTTTTTCTCATTTCATGCATAATTAAATATTTCAAATATTTAATTACCTTCCATTTTCATCTCTCACACATAATTGAATATTAATTATTTAATTATGGAAACTTCTAAAATTTGTCACATATAATTAAATAAGATAATTATTTAATTATGGGATTTATCTTCAACTATCAACTAACTCCATAAATGGCAACTTTCCTTCAATTTTGAATGAAAAAGGTTGTGGGAAGGAAACATCTTCCATTATTCTCTCAATCTTCCATCTTTTTCTCAACTTCCAGAATCTCTCACCGTTCATCTTGACAAGCTTGATTTCAACAGTTGATCACATCATCCAATCAGAATCTTTCGAAAACTCTATAAATACCCCTATGAATCCAAGGATTAGTTACACACACACATACACGCGCATTAGAGACAGGCGATTTGCATTTTAGCATTATTATTATCAGCTTTAGTATTCATAATTTTGTAGTTTTACATTCTATCAATCATGTTTAGTTTAAGCATGTTAATCATATCTTAGCATAGTATGCATTAATCTTTAATCTCATTCTCTAGGAAGACTGCTTGTTGAGCCTAGCACACGATCTAAGAGCAAGCTGGAATCGACAAAAACACTGGGGATAGAGGACAATAGGACGACATCAACAACAGAAGACTGAGTTTGCACTCCTTTTATTTGATTTTTTGTTTTGATATAATGTCTTATTAGTGTGTTTGATTTGTTTTTAATCTACACTTGACACGCTTAAAATCGACCACACATTTTCTGGCACCCACCGTGGGGCCTTTGCCCCATTTTCGACATCTACTTGCAGGTTTTTTTTACAGGATTTCTCATTCTAGAGTTTGGTTTTCCAAAAAAATTCGCGTTTTAGCACATCTGTGGATTATTTTAGCGCATCCAAGACTTCTTTCAGCACTTCTGGAGGTCTTTTGGTGCATCCGAGAACTGTTTCAGTGCATTTGACAATTTCTTTAGTGCATCTAGGGAACAAAATAACACATCCATTTAGCTCACTTCATTTAAAATTGTCTAAAAAAATTTTTTGCATTCTTAGATTAGCGCATTTAGGATTTCTTTTAGGGCATTTAGGGGTTTCTGTAGCGCTTATGAGGTTTGTTTTAGTGCATCAACTATTTGTTTTAGCGCATATGTGTGATCTTTTAGCGCATGCAGGTTGTAACTAAACAAAGTTCTGAGTCTGACGCCTTCTACAGATAGAGCTTTTTTCTAGTTAAAAAGAAGCAACCCTAGGGTAGACACATCAATTTAAAATGAACCAATCCTATGATAAACATGGAATTTAAAAAGAAGCAATCCTAGGGTAGTCACCACACATTGATTTTGCAGTTAAAATGAACCCAATGTTTGTTGTGAAGCAATATCTTCACATAGATTAAATCATTGTCATTTAGGCTCTAAAAAGAACACTGTTTGTTTTATTTGTGGCAATAGGTCTATGCTCTCCCCTTAACTAGGTGATCAAAATACCAGACTTTCCTTTTCAATTTATGTAATTTTAATGCTTTATTACATCCTTTAGAGGGTCTGCTCTAGTGGGAAAAAGTACTCATCCAAGAGGAACGACCCAAGTGGGTTCAAACCAAAGCTAGGTTATTCCACCCCACTATAAAATTTAAAGCAAATATGGGGAAACCCACTTTTGTCGGTAGTGTGCAAGATAACCATACCCAAAGCCTTTGTTCTAAAGGTTGGGAGGTCTCCTGAGGGAGTTTATTATTGCCGCACTGAACGGAAACCCTTACTAAGAACCTAGTGTAGTAGCCAACTATGTCAGTTTCCGAACATCCTAATAATCACAGTGCAAGGGGAGGGAAGAATTTTCCCCCAAGACACTCAGCATATAACTGCCAAGGACCGTTTGCTCAGGGGATCCGGTATCCACTTCAGTCACTCTAAGTACGCGCCTAGAAAAGAAAAAAAACACGGGCGCCCCTTCAGGGGTGACACGGCTATGTGAGTCGATGTAGTTCTAAGATGTGGGTTGTGGTTATTATGATGACCTACTTACTAAGAGTGATTCTGCCTGAATTGTCTGTTATGTGCATAACCTATGAAAACACTTTTTGAAAACATTTTTCAACATACACTTGATGTTTAGTATAGGGCTTAAAAACAATTGTTTTCAGAGTGTTTGTTGTGTTTTCAATCACATTAATTCAAATTAAAGATCATCCAAAATGAACATGCAAAATTTCAGCTGAAACTACTCATAACTGTTCAAAAACTACCTTGAAATATTTTTTTTAGCGCATCTAGGGTATATCTTAGCGCATATGTGTTCTGTTCTAGCGCATCCACGAGTTAGTTCAACGCATTTAGACCCTGTTTTCACGCATTGAGTGTTTTAGCACATAGGCTGAATATTTTGTAAACAGTTTTTTGGTCATTGTCAAATCATTTTTCCATAGCACATCTGAGACATATTGTAGCGCATCTGAGGTCTGTTGTAGCGCATTTGACTATTTCTCTAGCACATCTAGGGCACAAAGTAGCGCATCTGTCACTTTCCAGAATTTTTTACTTTTGATAGATCTAAATTTGTAACATCTTCAGTCCAGTAGCATCTTGACATTTATCCCATGCTTAGAGAGTGGAAATCAACCAGATTTGTCAGGAAATCAATTACCAATAGGATCAAGAAACCCAATAAGCATTTAGGTTATAAGAAAACCTTGAAACGAAGAGAGTTTTTGTATAAAATTCGAAACGTCTTGCTCTATTACCGTGAGTTTCTCCATAGGTACCAAGATTTTGTTAGTGGATTTACTGACGAGTACGATGTAGAGCCTTTATATTCCTGAGCCTATTTCCAAAGAAGAGCTCTATCACAATGACACAATCACAATCAACCTCTCAACTTTGATTATCTACCCCAACCTTCAATTGAATATCCAACACATCCCATCCAAATCCTTCAGTGATCTTAACTAGGTTATTTGATACACTTAATCATTCTTCAAAAACAAGGATCAAATCTTAAAAGTTCACCTTTCAAGCAATTTTATTATTATTGATTCAACTTCCCCAACAGGATTCTAATATCCTTCATCATTGGAAGCCACAATCAAGAATTAGGAACATCTTTGATCATATCAAAAGATTTTCATCTTATCATATCAAGACATCATCAATTTTTGCACTTATTAAACTGTGATCTAAGTCTAGAAGAACATTTTGAAATCATATGCCTATTTTTACAAGATCTCAATACAATAATCTGAAAAAGGATATTCAACAAGAAGATCATACCCGAAAAACTCAAGAAGAAGTTGAGAGTAGTAATCCCCTTTATAGTGTGAGTCATAATCCCCTTTTCGACAACAACATGGATAAAAGAGAAAAAATTTGTTCCCCTTCAAATGAGACATGAGCATAAAACCTATAGATAGTGATGATGAACAAGATGAAGAACATCACCTTAGAGAGGCTGAGCAAGATCCCAAATTTTACAAGGCCTTAGAA
The DNA here is from genome assembly GCA_007258455.2 of Sequoia sempervirens. Classification (NCBI taxonomy): domain Eukaryota; kingdom Viridiplantae; phylum Streptophyta; class Pinopsida; order Cupressales; family Cupressaceae; genus Sequoia; species Sequoia sempervirens. The sequence goes on along the minus strand of VDFB02123509.1, from coordinate 35,330 downwards.
AAGATTTTAGAGCGCAACAAAGAGAAATATTTCCTGTATTTGGCTGACAAAGGAGCTAAATTGCCTCATGATTTTGATACTGAGAACTTAAAGAGAAGTCTTGATGAAACACCCTTGTCTGATCTTAGTGCCTTGTCTCAACAGATTAAGGCATTTCAAGGACAAATTAAAGACATGCAAGGGGGAACCACAACGAAGACATATGCTCTTGATGACATTTGTCCTTATCCTTTTGACCGACGTCTCAACATGATCCCATTTCCCAAACATTGTGAAATCCCAAAGTTTGATCATTATAATGGGAAATCGGATCCAATCGATCATATTAGAGACTTCTAAAATATGACTTTAGAGTTTACTCATGAGGACACATACTTGATGCATTTATTTCCTAGGAGTCTTGGAGGCCAATCTATGGAATGGCTATCGAAAATCACACCGCCTGTCAAGACATTTGAGGAATTGATTAATGAGTCCATATCACAATATTCCTACAACATACAACATCAAATAACCATGATCGATCTCTGCAAGGCTAAACAAAAACTTGGTGAACCATTCATTACATTTCTTCAAAGATTGAGAAGATTGTTTGCTAGATACCCACGTCATGTTCCTAAAAAGGAAAAGATCGCCACTTTCATAAACAGCTTAGATGAAGAGATGAGCTATCGTCTTAATCTTCATTGTCCTCCCACTTTTCAGAAATTGATTGAAAATTCCATCACTATTGAAGGTGCCTTAATCCAGAGAGGGATAATAAAACTTGACAAGGACAATCCTAGCTCTTCAAATCACCACAACAACAAGTCTAAGTTTTGGACTCGCAACAAAAATGTGGTGAATGATGGTGTTGTAGATGCAAATCATGTCTTGACTAAGCCATTTGTTCTTAGTACTCCAAGTGCTCCTCGCAACAATAACTATAACAACATCATCTCGGTCACAAATCAAAGAAACAATCCTCCCCCTCCTAGGAATAACGTGAATCAAACTTTTACTCCCAATCAAGGGAATACCAACAACCAAGGTTACCGTGGAAACAATAACAACAACAATGCCTTAGGAAATACCCTGAACACAAATCCGCAACGATCTTCATTCTTCTCTAGCAGAAGAACTTTTACTCCACTGGGTCAATCTTTAGAATTTGCATTCAAAGAGTTGATGGCTAAAAATGTTCTTACTTTGTTGTCTCAACACAACTTTGAACCCAGTGTGAAGCCTCCATCATAGAATTATGCATACTATTGTGACTATCATAGTTGCAAGGGCCATCGTACAAATAATTGTCAAGCCTTGAAAAATGCCGTCCAAGACTTAATCAAAAATGGCACCATCACAATAGAAGGACACCAACAATCAAACGAAGACCATCAAGAATTTCACAACCCTTTTCCCAACTATCAAAAGGGCGAGTCTTCTGGAAAAAGTGTGAATCATATCAATGATCATATAATCAATCATATTTACACTGATGGCGAATGGATCAATGTTATATAAGTTAAGGAGAAGATGGAATATAGACAAGTCAACGCAACAACAAGGGCACAAGCTAATGTTGTCTTAAAGGGTGCTTCTTCAAGATCCATTGTGCCCCACCTCAACATCAATATGACTTATTCAATCAACTTTGAAAAACTCCTACTCAGATTTCTATCTTAGAACTCTTGAAAATTTCCCCAGCACACAAGGAAATTCTAGAAAAGGCCTTTGTTGAAACAACTGTATCCACTGATCTGGATGTGGACTGATTTCAAGCCATGGTGGGACACTTGTCCTCACCCACATGCCTCTCATTCTCCGAAAAAGATGGCGTTTCCATGACTCATCCCCATAATTCTTCATTATACTTAGAAGTCATGATCCACAAGTTTCATGTCAAACACGTCCTAATAGATGGAGGTGTTGGTTTGAACATACGTACCATGAAGTTAGTTCATGCTTTAGGATTTTATGAGGACTCCATTGATCCCAGAAGAAAGATTACTATTAAAGCCTACGATGATGAAGAAAGAGCATCCAAGGGTTTAACCATGTTGTCGATCAAAGTGGGACCTATTATCAAGAATACTTTCAATCAAGTATTAGACAGTGATCTTGCATACAACATCTTGTTGGGTCATCCGTGGATCCATGAAATGCAAGTTGTCTTTTCCACATATCATCAATGTCTTAAGTTTCCTTATGACGGACAGGAGATCACAATACCAGTTGATAATTCAAACAGTCAGACTTGTGCCAACATCCAAGCTAGTCAAGATACTTTGGTTCCCAACAATTGAGAAGCTCTTACTAGTACTTCTCCCAAGGTTGATACACAAATCAGTCAATTAACCAAAATCTTTGACAAGCAATTACGATTCAAGGACAATGGAGTATGGGAGTACTCTCTCTGTCTTGCTAATATGCCTACATCGCCTTGGTCACATGGGCAACCTTCTATCACACAACATCAAATATCAGTAGCGTCAACATCAACACAACCACCAACAGAGCCAAGTACAAAATTTAATGGACGATTTATCAAAGAAAAATTCCCCATGGAAGATCCTGAGGATAGAGAAGTTCTAAATTGGCTCTATAAAGATGAAGACGAAATACTTCTCAATGTCAACATACCAACTGACCAATATGGTAAAGGGTATTCAATCATGCAAAAGATGGGATATGATGGTAATGGTCCTATCGGAAAGAGAAAATAAGGAGTAATTGAGCCTATTTACCTTCCAGGACTTGCTACAAAAGATAAAACAAGACTAGGCTATTATACGAACTCAAAAGAAAGAACATCCAAATAGTTGCATGATACTGTCCTCACATTGCAAGAAGGTTTTGATACAAGAGAAGCATGTTTGACATCAATTTAGAATTTCATGGATAATAACTCTGACACAGACTCTGGTGAATATGAATGGGACACTATCTGCAATGATGAGTTCTGGAGGGATAAAAAGGTTGATGTGATACACAAGTATACCCCAACTCTAATCGAAGGTGAAGGGTCAGGGTCCCAACCACAAGGATCTGAACCACAAGGTTACTATGATTCTAGTGATATTGAGTCAGATTTAAAAGAACAAGACTATATCAGGAACAGTACCATTATTGAGCCACCTCATACCTTGGATCCTACAGACAACTCCGTTATGGTCATAACCATAGTTGATTTCACTCAACCCGATGACCCGCTACCTTTGATCCATTCCGATCTCATTGACTGGGATTTATCCAAACCTATTAATATACCTATGTTTCCAAGTGATGAATCTATCGTGAACTTCCTTTCCGTGGACGACACAAATGATTGTTCCACTAGCGATTTTCGGCATAAAGTCTTTAATCAGGAGAGTGTCAACTCTCCTAGCTGCAAAAGTAAAAATAAAAAAGAAAGATCTAATGGTGAAAACTAGAATATGGCAGTGTTAGATCAAACAAAAGATAAAATAAAGAGCGTATCAGATGGTGAAAACCTTTTTAAGGCACCAAATGATGGGAAGCTTGACACTCTCCCTGAGCACTATCATGAGCGATCACCTATCTTGATTGAGCCTACAAAAGAGGTTAATCTTGAAACTACAGAAAAATCAAGGATTCTACAGTTAGCTGCATCAATGACAGATAAAGAAGTACTAGAGTTCATGGAATTTCTAAGAGCAAATCAAGTCAACTTTGCTTGGTCTTATGCAGACATGCTAGGTCTTGATCCCAATCTCATAATGCATCACTTGTCCATCAAACTAGGAGTTAAGCCTATGAAACAAAAACTCAAAAAGATGCATCCTCATCTTACACTACTGGTTAAAGAAGAGCTCAGAAAACTCCTTGATGTGGGATTTATAAGATCAATCGAATATGTAGAATGGATCTCCAACATTGTTCCTGTATCCAAGCCAAATGGAATTATCAGAGTGTGCACAGATTTTAGAGATCTTAATAAAGCATGTCCTAAGGATGACTTCCCACTTCCAAACATCAACACCATAGTTGATCTGATAGTTGGCCATTCCATGTATTCACTAATGGATGGTGTTTCTGGTTACAACCAAATCAAGATTGCACCTGAAGACTAGGACAAAACAACTTTCACATGTCCATGGGGGACTTACTGTTGGAACGTCATGCCTTTCGGTCTAAAGAACGTTGGGGCTACATATCAAAGGGATATGACTACAATTTTTTATGACATGATGCACACATTCATGGAAGATTATGTAGATGATATATTGGAAAAGTCATACACAAGAGAAAGACATCTTGAAGTGTTATCCAAAATCTTTGCAAGATTGGAAAAGTTTAAAGTTTGCCTTAACCCCAATAAATGTGTTTTTTGGGTCACATCTGGAAAGCTCTTAGGATACATAGTATCAGCAAAAGGGGTTGAGGTAGATCTTGCCAAAGTGCAGGCAATCATGGAAATGCCTCCACCAAGGAATATCAGTCAGTTGAGGTCATTACAGGGATGACTTCAATCTATACGAAGGTTCATCGCACAACTGGTAGATAAAAGTCTACCTTTCACACATTTATTGCATAAGAATGTTCCTTTCAAATGGGATGACAAGTGTGAAATGGCCTTTCAACAAATCAACCAGTGCTTAATGAACCCATCGATTCTAGTACCACCAAATCCAGACAAACAGGTAATCTTATATATTGTTGCAATAGAGACATCTTTGGGGGCATTATTAGAACAAGAGGACTCTATAGGAAAGGAACGCGCAATTTATTACATCATTCGAACGCTAACAAGTCATGAACTCAACTACACTTTCATCGAGAAGGCTTGTCTAGCAGTAGTCTTTGCCTCACAGAAATTTTGTCACTACATGTTAACTCATACAATCAATCTTGTTGCAAAGATTGATCCACTCAAGTATCTGCTAAGCAAGGCTACATTAACAAGGAGGTTAGCAAAATGGGTTATGATCCTGAGTGAGTTTGACACCCATTATGTTGATCGTAAAGCAATCAAAGGACAAGTTAGTGCTGATCAACTAGTTGAAGCACCACTACAAGCAAAGCATCCCATGCACATTGAATTTCCAGATGTTGATGTCTTCACTACAGAATACAAACAACCATGGTCATTATACTTTGATGGTTCTTTCACGCAACATGGATCAAGGGTAGGCATACTCTTTGTCACCCCTCAAGGACATACCATTCCTCAGTCATATAGGCTAATGTTTCCATTCACTAACAACATAGCCAAGTATGAAGCTTTAATCACTAGACTCAAGATCACATTGAAATGGAGGATCACAGAACTACAAGTCTATGGTGACTCATAGTTAGTCATTAATCATATCAATGATGATTATCAGACCAAAGATGATAAATTGTTGCCATACAAGAAAATGGTTGACGACTTCAAGAAGTACTTCGTGGATATCAAGTTCATACAGATTCCAAGACTTGATAACAAGCATCTGATGCCATGGTCGCAATCGTATCATTGTTGCAACTCCTAGAAAATTAGGCTCGCTATGAATTTTTGGTGGAACAATCATTTACACCTACCTATGACACCCGAAAGCCAAATCATTTTCCACTTAGTAGGATCTAATTCACCTTGGTATGGTGAGACTTATGCCTACCTAAAAGACATCTTCCCACCTGACTTATCCTATAACCAAAAGCACAATTTTATCTGGCCATTCTCTCAATGGGGTTTAGATCTAGTTGGAAAGATTCATCCTTCATCATCAAACGAACACAAGTTCATCATCACAGCGATAGAGTATTTTACCAAGTGGATTGAGGCAGTACCTCTCACTAAGGTCACCGGCAAACAAATCTCATCATTCATACTCAACTATATCATTTGTCAATATGGCATTCCTAACTCCATCATCACAGATAATGGACGACCTTTCAAGAATCAGGATGTTGACGAACTTTGTGAGAGATTCCATATTCAACATAGATATTCAACACCTTACTATCCACAAGGGAATGGCCAAGCAGAGGCCTCAAACAAGACTATATTGAAAATTTTGAAGAAGAATGTGAATAATGCAGGGAAAGATTGGCACGTTCAACTCAACCCCACATTATGGGCCTATAGAACTAGCATCTAAATGCCAACAGGAGTAACACTGTATGCTCTTGTCTATGGAGCAGAAGCCATATTACCTATAGAGGTTGATATTCCATCACTCAGGGTATCATTGAAGGGTCTCACAACAGATGATGAATACAAAGTTTCCCGACTGTAAGAGCTGAAACTCCTTGATGAGAAGAGACAATGAGCAGCTGATCATTTGAAAGCATATCAATAGATGATGTCTCATAGCTATAATCACAAAGTAAAGCCACGTACCTTTCAGGTTGGTGATCTTGTTTTGAAACAAAATCCATGAAATTAGCAAGACAGAGAGAAGAAAGGAAAGTTTGAACTGAATTGGTTGGGTCCTTACGTGGTCATAGCAATATATAGTTCGGGAGCATACAAGTTATCAACGCTAGAAGGGGACCTGTTTGATGAACCCATCAATAGCATGCACCTGAAGAAATATTATGTCTAAATCATTTATCATCATCTAGAAAAAGTCTTGAAAAAACCCATAAAAACCAGAAAAAAGTCTTGAAAAAATACAAAAAAAATCATAAAAAGTCCTGAAAAAAAAATAAAAACAGCATAAAAATTCCTAGAAAAAAAATAGTCATAGGGTGAAAACCTAGCAACAAGCAGTCTATTGACAAGAAAAATACAAAAATATCAAAAAGAAATCAAAAAAATGCAATAAAGACAGATAGTGAAAATCTAGCAAACAGACGCTATTTGTCGCTCTCAATCTATTAGTTCATGTTCTACACTTAGCTTCTTAGCTTTCATTTCATACATCTTTCCATCATCTTAGAGCCATAACAGCACCATACTGCCATCATTTTCCTAGAGCGATAACGTCTTACCATGGCTTGATCATTGTACATATTCATTTTAGCAAGTTGTGTCAATACAGGGGGCAAACGTTGACAATACTGGGGGCAACCAACTTTTAGGTTCTACCACAACAAATAGACAATGACATAAAATCCAATCAAACGAACAAACAATCAAATCACATGAACAACTATCCAATCATTGATCCATATCATAACAATTTTCAGCAAGTACCATATCATAACACATATCTTGATGATCTAAAATCTGAATAGTGTTTGGAATAGCAGTATTATATTTTGAACAATGGTTGTTTTATTTTTGATATCATCCCTCTGGAGCACACTTGATGATGTACTGAACTAGAGTGGCGAGGAAAGAGAATGATTTTTCTTTGTCTGTTGTCTTGAGGTTAACTATCACTCTGGTGCAAATATGTCGCGAGACATGATTTCCAAAGCGTATCATTGATGACAGTTCCAAATTTGCATCAGAAAGTGGTTAATCTTTGTCTTTTTATGCAAGAAATACTCAGGTCATCTCAGTTCAATTATACCTTGATGCTTTTGTTCACTTGCTATATCAAAAATCATGAAAGTTGTACTCAGGACATCATTGGTGCTAATTTCCCCTTTGATGCTTGTACATGCTTCCAATATTTTAAAATGCTCTATGATGATTCAAGAAAGCTAACAAAGGGCTCAACAAATGGTTGGTTTCGTTTAGTTGCATTTCATTTAGATCATTGTACATATCTGCATACTGGATTTGCATCAGAGTTTTGAAACGCTAAACAAAACATCAATGGTTGTCATGTCTCTTTGGACTATTTGTGGAGGACATTCAAACATTGGTTTCATTATCATCTTTCATCTTCATCATCATTTCATTAATCATTATCATTTCATCTAGGTCTTGTACATATCATATAGTTTATCATTCATTCTCATATTATTTTGATATGTTATCATTTATTTATCCATTAATAGATGATTATCATTTTTTTTTCATATCATATAATTTCATTGCATACCATTGATCATTCTCATTTTATATCATCTTCATTTTATTGCATATCATCTAGATTCTTTATTATTTCATATCATTCATTTATCCATTAGGTAATTCATGTCACTTTCATTTTTATATTATCTCTCGTCTATCATATCATTATTACTTATCATTTTTATATCCATTTCATTTTCATTCTACATAGTTGCACACCATTTATCATCTTCATTACCATTTCATTTTCATGTTTTATCTTTGTGTCATCATTTCATAGTCTATTTCATTTCACTTATCATTTCATCTCATTATCATCATCCATTTCATATCATTTCATCACCATTTCATTACATATCAATTATAATCTTATCATACATCTCATTATTATTTATCATTATCATTTCATCATCATTTCATTACGTGTCATTTATCATCTTATCATACATCTCATTATTATTAATCATGTTCATTTCATACCATTATTTATCATTTGTCACATTATATTCATGTCATATCTTTAATCATCTATCATTTTCATATCATTTATATATCATGTCATGTTTCGCATAAAATTTGACCCATTTCACATATCATTTCAAATCTTTTCCTAAGTCATATACATACTACACATTCATGATACATTTTCACAAACACAACATCCATTTTCCATCACATCATCATTATTTATCACAATTGAAAAATCCAAAAACAAACATAAATCATTTTTCATAAACATATCATATATCCCATTGCATATTTTCATAATCAACATCTGAGGTCATCCACCTGCATGACATCATTAATACGCATCACAAATTGTCATCATATCAAATCATCCTGCATATCATGTTAGTCATCAAATCATTAAAATGCATATGAAAATACATACTACATCATGCATAAATGCATGCATATCACATCATCACATCAAAAAATGCACATCATCAAAACTCATCGCCGCTGCATATCATCGCTCTTCAAAAATACATACAACTATCCAATGTCCAATGAAACTAAAAAGTATAGAGAGATACATGAGATATGATAAAAAACAATGTACATGCTCCAAAAATGATATACATGTGTGAAGTACATCATTAATACTACATCAATAAACATCACATATCAAGGTTGGTTGGTCGAGCCACCTAATGGAGCTGGTCTAGAGGATGGTGGTCTGCCACTACCCACTGCGTCAGGATCCTGTCGAGGCCCTGTGACCCATCTGTTGTGTGTCGTAGTCTGTGATTTGCTCTTAGATCTGTTGTAGAACTGAGGGTAAGGCTCTTTGTGGTCGAGAGGGCACAACTCCTTGTATCTAATCTGATAATGCTCAGCCTCCTTGGCAATCTCGAATCCCTCTGCAATGGCCTCTCGCAAAGATGCACTCTCAATAGTGCCCATGAGTCTCTGAGCAACACCCTCTGCCTCTACTACCCTCTGTCTAAAGGAATCTCTCTCTGCTATCAACTGGGCCACCTGTGGATCCGGGGCAGGAGGAGGTGCCTATGCTTATGCCTGCACAAGTTGTGCCTGTAACTGCACCGCCAAACTCTAAGCCTAAGCTAACTGGCTTTGCAACTGTGCCTGTTACCCCTGAAGTGTCTGTACCTGGGCCTACAAAGTATCTATCTGCACCTATTGCATTGTAGAAGAGACCCTAATCATTGTCTGTCGTCCAGTACCAAACCTCGGCCTCCGCATGATCTGCGCACTGCCCAAGATATTTGTCTTCTGCCTCACTGGCCTCTGCTCATCCCCTCTACCATCTCCACCATCATTCCCACCACCATCATCTAAGTTCTCCTCATCTCCACTATCCTCCTCATCATCCCCTCCACCCACCACCTGCTCTCCCCCTGTCACATCCTCTTGTCTCCTCCCCCTAGCTGTTGTGCCATCAAGATGGGCATTGGCTCATCTAGACATGTAAAACAAGGGAATGGGTGTGTGTGGAAATAAGCAAAGTACTCATCCAACATCCCCGCATCAGTAATATCTAACCTATAAACCCATGCCTCGGGTTGTAAACTGGTATACTCTATATACGCCACCTGATATGAAAAGCATGGCCCCCATCCAGTATCATCCTTGTGCTGCCCATAGTGCGCAACGCTTTGAGGCATCCCCTGTGTATAGCCATTCTGTCTCTGCACTCGTAATGCCAAAAATATCTCTATAATGAACGAGGTCCGACCTATTAGATATTGGGGCATACATACAAATGGCATCTCTAGATGATCAATATCCCACACATTACAATATGTGTATGGCCTCCAAATTGCTGAACCTATATCATCAAGAATTTGTTGCCAGTACTCCAACTTGCCCAGCTTGGGCTGGACAAGTGCACTAGAATATGCATATACATATGACCTTCCTGGTGGCCTACCTCTAGGACAAAGTGGTCTCGTAATAGCAATATTCTCCCATGCCCAGATCTGAAGCAGGGTAACACCACAAGACAAACTGAATGATCCTCTGTATACTACCTGATGCAAGTCATGATATAAATGAGCTAACATGCAACTCCCCCAAGCATATCTCCGCTGCTGACCTATCATCAACTCAAGGATCCTCCCCCACCCAACTGATAATCCCTTTGACCGGCGGTCCAGACAAAGGCAGCCTCCAATAAATGCACCCAAAACTGCAGGTAAGGTCGGATATCCCCTCAAATCTGCCCATGGAACCTAGTACCCTACTATTTGAGCATCCCCAAACACCCTCCTGAGTGCATCTGTACCACCTAGCTCCTTGTGGTCATAAACCACAAGAGCACCTACCACTAAAATCCCCAAAATCCTATATACGTCCTCAAGGGTCACAGTCATCTCACCCATCGGCAAATAAAAGGTGCTATGCTCTGAATGCCACCTCTTTGCTAGTGCGGTCAACAGTCCTCTATTGACCTGAATCGGTGGCATAGACAATAAAGGTCCCAACCCATATCCCACTATCAACTATACATCTGTCGGTGTCAGATCTTGTATCTGATCCCAACCTATCGAGAAGCGCTATCTAATCTAGAGGTTTTTGAAAACCTCTTATTTTTGGTCATCACAAGGACAATCAATTAGACTCATATCAACATGATCTATCTACTTCACATCATACAAATCAATCAGACTCATATCTATCTATCAGTGACCCATATCAGTGACCCATATCAGCCACCCATATCAAGTGACCCATATCAGCCACCCATATCAAGTGCTCTATCTAAGTGACTCATATCATGAAACCAATGCTAAATCTATCTGTCTGAATATCAAATGAATCTATTTCATCATCATTTACTATTTGTTTTCTTTTTCAAGAAAGCAAATTTATCAACAATCAAATCATTTTTTTATTTGTACTTCAGTCCCAAATATAAATATGTTTGAATTCCATCATCTACTATTTGTTTTCTATCGCAGAAAGGAAATTTATCAGAAGTCATATCAAGCATCTACTCTTTGTTTTCTAAAATCAAAGTTCTTAGACAATCCGTCAATCAGTCTACTCTTTGTTTTTCATTCAAGGGAAACAAAGTTATCAGCTATCTACTCTTTGTTTTCCTATTTTCAAGAAGCAAAGTTATCAATTCATCATCATATTTTCTATCATTTCTATCCATATCAACATGATGACAAGACAATTTATCTATCTATTGATCAAAGAAGCAATATACATCATCATTTTCATCAAACAGTGCATTCTGCCTAAATTTTCTGAATGCACTAATCTACGGCCTCAATGCGCTAAAGTTCCCCCCAAATGCGCTAAATCCCCCTATGCGCCATTTTGTTTCTTACAAGCGCTAATTCATTCCCTCTATGTGCTACTTGTATGCGCTAAACCCCTAAGCGTATGCGCCATTTCATCCACTTGATGCGCTGAAACCTTGTATGCACTATTCTATTTCCTCTATGCGCTAAACTCCCAATTTCTTATAGGCATCCTAAATGCACTATTCTGTGTATCACATGCGCTAAACTGGCTATTCCCTAAAAGTGCTAAATTACACCCTATATGCACTAAAAGAAACTTCAAAAGCGCTAAAACTCCTACTCTATGAGCTAAAATGGAATGTTCAACCCTCTATCCGCGCTAAAATGCATCAAAATTCAATTAAAATCACAAATTTTCAACACAAAGAGGGATGAATTGACTCACCAATGGTCCATACACAGCTGGTCTCTAGTATTAGTGGGCCCGCTCGAATCTATGTCGGTGGTATGAAATCTCCATCTCGCCAAGTCAACATTAGAGCACAAAATCACTAAAGTCAAAAGGTGAAAATGACTTGCCCTTTTTACCCTTTTTACCTTTTAAAGGTCAAACAAGGTGGGGTTTTGTGGCATTTTATTTTTATTTTTCTCCTTTTCTCAAACTCTGACCTTTTTAATCAATTATCGGGAGCTAAATCATTGCATCCCTCTCATCATCCACATTTCATCATCAACTCAACACTTGTCTCATCATCAGTGATTTACCTCCCGAGGGGGCATCATCAATATCAGTCGCTAAATTAGAAACATATCAGGTTCAAATTAGGGGCATATCAGTTAAAAAATTTCCAATCAGGGGCAAAATCAAACACAACAAAGGTAGGAATATTTTCTTTGAAGCAATTTGTTTCACACATCACTTCAAAGAGGGGCAAAATGTATACATCTAAAAATGGTCATGGTTAATCAAGCTTGTTAATTAATTAAATATGAATTAATCTTCTAAAGTCATCTACATATAAATAAATTTAATTATTTATTAATATCGTTCACTTTTATAATTCTTCTACCTTAATTAAGTAAATAAGTTTATTTAATTATTACCATCTGCCATCTTCCTCTTAATTAAATTAAATAAATTTTATAATTTATTTATATTAATTATCATATTATTCATAATTTGAATATTTGAATTCAAATAATGGAATATTCCTCCAAACACCTTCTTCATCTCACGGTTAAATTAAATATTGTAAATATTTAATTTAACACCTTTTTCTCATTTCATGGATAATTAATATTTTAATTACTTTTCATTTTCATCTCTCACACATAATTAAATATTAATTATTTAATTATGGAAACTTCTAAAATCTTTGTCACATATAATTAAATAAGATAATTATTTAACTATGGGATTTATCTTCAACTATCAACTAACTCCTCAAATGGCAACTTTCCTTCAATTTTGAATGGAAAAGATTATGGGAAGGAAACATTTTCCATTATTCTCTCAACCTTCCATCTTTTCCTCAACTTCCAGAATCTCTCACCGTTCATCTTAACAAGCTTGATTTCAACCGTTGATCACATTAGCCAATCAGAATCTTTCGAAAACTCTATAAATACCCCTGTGAATCCAAGCATTGGTTACACACACACATACACATGCATTAGAGACAGGTGATTTTTATTTTAGCATTATTATTATCAGCTTTAGTATTCATAATTTCATAGCTTTACATTCTATGAATCATGTTTAGTTTAAGCATGTTAATCATATCTTAGCATAGTATGCATTCATCTTTAATCTTGTTCTCTAGGAAGACTGTTGAGCCTAACACACAATCTGAGAGCAAGTTGGAATCGATAAAAACACTAGAGATAGAGGACGATAGGATGACATCAAGAACAGAAGACTAAGTTTGCACTCCTTTTATTTGATTTTATGTTTTGATATAATGTCTTATTGGTGTGTTTGATTTGTTTTTAATCTACACTTGACACTCTTAAAATCGCCCACACACATATCATCTCTTGCACATATGTAGACAATAACCTTATCCTCATAATGGGTTCTAAAGGACCAATTATATCACTTCTAAAAGAAGCCATGTGTCAGTAGCAAAGAACACATGAACCCCATGTAAGAAATCGTGAACAAAATAGGTAGACAAGTGCATCAAATTATGAATTTAAACTCATCACTCAATTGCATTGCATAACGATGCCTAGGTTTGAAAATATCCTAGATATTAAGAATATATTAAAATAGACATGAGCTACTAGGCTCAAGTCTAGGACATGACATCACACAGATTTAACACAAAACATCTTAGATTTAATGAATTGTCTATGCAACCATTAGACTGCACATTTGACCGTATTTATTAATTTATTGAAAATCAAAATACAATGTGTTTTTTATTTTCAATTAATTAATAAACACAGTCAAATGTGAACCCTAATGGTTGGGTAGATGTTGCCTAGATTTAATCCCCTCGTGCAATCACAATTGATGAAAAATGGGTTTGCACCTCTCTCGAGGTTCAAAGTGTTATTGAACTCCATTATAATGTGCTATCATAAGAATTTAAATAGAAGTTGTGACAAAACATGAAGCTTGGGTACATGAGCAAACAAGAGGATTTAAAAATAAAGTCACAATTTTAGATATGGAGCACAAAAATTTTAACAGGGTTTAGAAAAATAAATTTTAAATTGGTTGATAATGGATTAAACAAAGAATCAAGGTAATCATGAAGGTATGAAGAGTATGTATTTTTATGTGTGTAGGTCATCTAAGGGTTTTGTCCATTAGGATTATCCCACCCTTCATCTAGGAGATCCTTGCCAGCTTCCATGAGTTTCCAACCAATAAGAGTAGCATTATCTCTTTCTTATGGATTCTCCTATGACTTGTTCTACATAAACCTCAACAAAGTTTTAGAGGGGGCTATCGATGTTATTGAGAGGACTTAGAAGAGCGATGTAGAGGTGGAGACCACCAACCCTTCAGATGGTAGCAGTGAAGATAGGGCCCAACAAAAGATATGTCTACTCAATAGTGATGGCTATAACAACCATATGGGTAGCACTAAGAGGACTCAAAGCAACTACATTATCAATCCTGATAGAAAAATTAACACAAGATAATGGAAAGGGTAAAACCCTAACCACCATGCAAGGGACATTGCCCAATAATTATGTTGAGAGGTGTAACCTATAGTGATATGTGGGGGGAGAAGGATACGATGTTGTGGCATTTTTTAAACACAAAGATGTCAAATTTCAAAATATCGATTAAACTATTAAAAAGTTGCATATAAATATATAATATTTAGTACATTTTTTCAAATAAAAACATGGCAAAAGAATTATCTAAATAATTAATGGTGGTTTTTCAAAAGTTACATACAAAAGTAAATAATTCTATTGTCAAAAAATTGTTAAATAAAAATTAAAATGTATGCATCCCTCCATATATAATATAAAACAATTGTAAAGTAAAATAAAATATTTCCTAAATAAAATAAACTAGCTATGGCACCTATGCAATGGGTACGCAGACGAGGTGTGAAAGGCAAAAAAAAATTGGTTTATTTTTTGCACACATTTGTGTAGTAAATAAGATCAATTGATAGATCATTTAGAAAATGATTTTAATAAAATTATTAAAAAAAATTATATTATTATATTTAGTAATTTACATTTTTATAATTTATAATTTATATTATTAATTTATTAATAAAAAAATTGTGTCTTTTTTTAACTACTTTCTTGTACGAATTTTCTTTCATTTTTACACTTTTATTAATCTCTCTTATTTAAAAAATATTTTACATCAAGTAAATAATTTTGTTTTTAATTTTTGAATATATATATATATAAACTAGCATATCTATTTTTAATAAATATATATATATATAAACTAGCATATCTATTTTTAATAAAATTTATTTAAAATATACTGATTGTTACAAATTGATATAATAATTTAACTTTCTAATAATTTATACTTGGGAGATTGTAGATATTTTGAACTCTTCCATTGACTAATAATCTACAGACTTTTGCATCAAGAAACATTTAGGATTCCAGCATAGAAAAGCAGACCCTCCAGTGGAAGGGAGCCTAAACCCTAATTCAAAAAATCTGCCAGAATGGCCGATCAGAGTAGTTTGAAGGATCGTGTGGCCATCGTGACGGGCGCGTCGCGAGGGATTGGCAGAGAAATCGTGCTTCACCTGGCGCGCAAGGGAGCAAAAGTGGTGATCAATTATGCTGGAAATGCAGAGAAAGCAGAGGAGGTGGCCTCTATAATTAACAAGGACCGTGACACAGTAAGAGCCGTGACGTGCAAGGCGGATGTTTCCAAGGCACCCGAAGTAAGCAGCCTCTTTGACGTGGCAGAGCAAGCATTCGGTGCCCTGCACATTGTGGTTAACAATGCGGGCATTGCCGACCCCAAATGGTCACCCCTGGCGGAAGCCTCCGAACAAGTGTGGGAGTCCATATTCAACGTCAACTGTAAGGGAGCCTTCCTCTGCTCCAGGGAAGCCGCCAACAGAGTTGTCAAAGGCGGCGGAGGCCGCATTATAAACATAACCTCATCCATTGTGGCGTCACTGAAGCCTGGAAATGCAACATACGGGGCCAGCAAGGCCGCCGTGGAGACCATGACCAAAATTTTGGCCAGGGAGTTGAGGGGCACCAAGATTACTGCAAATTGCGTGGCCCCAGGGCCGGTGGTCACAGAGATGTTGTCTGTAATAAAGAATTATGACATCATTCAACGCGCTACAGCGGCAACCCCACTTGGACGGCTGGGCGAGGTGACTGACGTGGCGCCCGTCGTGGCATTCCTGGCCAGCGATGAGGGAGAGTGGATCAATGCTCAGGTTGTTGCGGTCAACGGTGGCTATATATAAACCCTAAAAGTATATGGTTGCTTGATGTTGTTGGTTAAATAATAGATGTTACTGAAGCCCTCAGAATAACGTCCCTACTGAGGTTTAGAAAGCTGATCTGCAGTAATAACTAAACCCGTGACATAATAGTTTGTTAATTACGTTTGAAAACTTTATTCATGATTGATGTGAACTGTCAGCTGTGGTTCTAAGCTATTTTGATTGTTTCGCCCTGCAAAGATTTTTGCTTTTATAATTTCAGACGCTGTACAAGTGCTTGCAAATCGGTCAATTACAATTAAATATGTTTTGTAATTCATTTTGCTGGTCTGTACTGGGGTGTACAGTAGGTAGGTAGTCTTAATTAACATTCTGTTTGTCATATTTAAGGAAATTCCCAAATGAGCATATGATTGCACTTTTGCTTTTGCACATACTAAGAGATCATTTGTGCATATGTTATATTGATTTGTAAGATCTATAAGAACATCATTCTATAATGATTGTTTTATAGTTATCTTCTCATCGAAAATGTAATCAAAGGTGAAATAGGAGGAGAGGAAGATATAGCATTAGATCCAAAATTTGCCACAAAAGTTTATCAATGTGATTTATCCTCATTTTTCACACTATCATCATTATCAACTATATCATTTGCTTCAGCATTGTGTAACTAATATGGAAATGGATTTAAATAAATTTGTAATTTACTATTAAGGAGCAGCAAATTGGTTTCCATTACTATTAACCCCTTAACCTTTGATTGTTTTGTTAGCAATGAGATATTGTTCCTTATGCTTAAGATCTATGCAAGTTTGTGTGTAATTGTATTTAAGTCAATGATATTTGTAAAATGTTTTATCATTAAATGTTTTAGGAAGTAGTTTGTTTGGAAATTGTGGTAGCAACATGATCATGTGTTACACTCCACAAGTGCAAGGGATGCTTCTAGGATTAGATCTAATCTGAATCCCAAGTGGTTTACGGGACAAACCACTCTTACAAAGAATGGGATTTATAGATTATGCAAATGGAAAATAAGATATAGTAAAGCAATTATACAACCATGTGGAAGTCTTTGACAAATGTGTGCTACTTAGTTTCACAAATTGAAATAAATAGGTTACAATGGATGTTTACAAAGATCCTATGAATGAACATTTTAATGAATGGAATGGGGTAACACTTAAAATTAGTTTGCTTATGCCTATACAATATCCATACTCGTCCTCAATGTGAGAAATCTATAAATATATAGAACACATATATAGTTACAAATAAGAAATGGAAGTTGTAATGATCCAATTTAAACTGTCGACCTTCCAACTACTTGTTAGTTGTGCCTCCTAATGATTGGAATTTTGTTACATGGCTGGAGTCATCCATGTGTAGGTCCTCTAAAGTCACCAATTATCTATGTGAAGTTGTGCAAAGTCATGCATGGTAGCACATGATGAGTGATTCATTGTCGTGCACGGGGGTACACAATGATAAAGACTTGCACAAGGTCATGTGGGTTGGCACGTGATGAAATAGTGCACGGGTTCATGCATGACATGTGATGACAAATGTCACATAAAGCATCATAGGTGTTTGCATAGGAGTACAAAGGATTGTAGATGCGTGCATGATAATGTGTGAAATAATTTAGGTGTTTGCACAATGTTCATCTTGACACTACAAAAGTGCATAAGGGCATTATAAGACCTAGTACAAGTGATATGCACAACTATGATGGTGCACAACCTACACAAAATGCCTTAATGTTGTGGAAGAACATAAGAATGCAAAGTGTTACTACAAGTCTCATTGAGGTACCATAGAGGTGTGCATGGTATGCAAGGTGAGCAAACATTTGCAACATTGTGCATATGCACAATTTTTTCTTAGTGCTTTGTGCCAACTTTGGAGTGTGCTAACAAATTGAGCAATTCCTTACAATGCGACATTGTGAAGCTAGAGCGATGACACATAAGTTGTTGAGGAAAGTCCTTGTAGTTGCGTGCTACCTTGGGGTGTGTCAAATAAGAGATTTCCTAAAATGTCGCTAGTTTGAAGATGATTTTTTTTTTATGTGCTCTAATTGTGGACCATAGTACCCTTTCAAAAATATCAACTCATGCTTTAGAAGTTCACTAGCCAAATCTTAATGTTGATGATTCCTAAGATCCAAAAACACTTTCAAATCCTTTAAAATTTGCATGGAAGGTGTGTAGAGCAACCAAACGTGGCATATTGTTATTGATACTACACACAATGCAAGGAGGTTGCATTGTGCTAGTCCATTGTTGCATAAGGATCGCATGTAAAGCACATGATGGTTGTCAACTTGAGAAAACTACAAATCTAAATGACTTGTGGGCTATAGTCTAAACATTGTGTAGGTGCATAAAAGAGGATCATGTGCTTGCGCAACTACGCATAAATCATTCATGCTTTCTTAAAGAACAATGATCTTCATTATGTATATTGTCAACCTAGATTAAAAAATAGTGGTGCGATGATGTTGACTCTAATCCTTAAGGAGAAATTTATGATGTTATACCTCCTAAAAATTTGATGTACATTTGCCACTATGTTCCCTAATGTGGCACAATTCTTGAGATTGTTCTAATGTCATGTGGAAACAAGTATGCTATGTAAATATTGGTGTATGCACAAAGGTATAACATGTAGTATTGTTATCAATGTGTTAAACTTATGTGACAAGTGTTACACTTGTAATACCATTGTAGTGAAAATCTGATCTTAACCTAACTATCAAGGTCCATCCACCCTCAATGTAGTTTCAACCAATGTGCGCATATGAATGCCAACTAACCAAGTTTTGGATGGAGGATGACTACTACTTCCACAAAGAGCACAAGGATGAAGATCCCAACATCAGTTTCGTGAATGGATGCTATAATGGCAATGGTTACTTGTGACCCAAGAGTGTGTAGTGTGTCTTTATCAAGAATGTCTTTGCAATTGACGTGGTTGAGCCATGCATTGTTCTTTTCACTTATGTTATGCATGATATCATTAGAGTTTACATCGTCTTTAGCACTACTACTATGTAAGTATCTTCTACTTGGAAGGTCGTACAAGTATCCAAGGTTACTTTTTTGCACAATGTTAATGCAATGTGTGCACACCTTCCTTAGCTTTATGAAAATAGACTAGATTGCCATACAATTATTTTTATTTATTATATAATTGTATTTATCTTTAAATGTCTCTTGAGTTTTAATTTATATTATTAGTTCCTCCAAAAGAGGAATACTCATGCATTCATACCATTTATTGGTTGTCGACGAATGAGCCAATGAGATGATAGAATTAAAATAGTTTGACCAAATTTTCTAATGTATATTTTTCCCTTCTTTTTTTTTTTAAATACTTAAATTAATTTATCTATCATCTTAGTGAATTATAATCGTGAATAGTATGATGTAAGCTATGAAATCTTTTAACTATTTTATTTTGATTATAAAAAAATTAATAGTGTAAATGTATTTTTATGTCATTTTTTAATTCTATTTATTATCTTATTTGATAAATGATATTATTTTTTATTTACTAAATTGTAGACTAAAATATGATTTTTTTAATCGTCTTTCAGACAATTTTAATTTATAATTGGAAGATGTTTGACAGCTGAACTCTATCATTGCATAAAGAAACATTTAAGATTCCAATATAGAAATGCAGGCCTCGTGGCGGGAGGGAGCCTAAACCCTAATTCCACAATTCCTCAGAATGGCAGATCAGAGTAGTTTGAAGGATCGTGTGGCCATCGTGACGGGCGCCTCGCGAGGGATTGGCAGAGAAATCGCCCTTCACTTGGCGCGCAAGGGAGCGAAAGTGGTGATCAATTATGCTGGAAATGCAGAGAAAGCAGAGGAGGTGGCCTCTATAATTAACAAGGACTGTGATACAGTAAGAGCTGTGACGTGCAAGGCGGATGTTTCCAAGGCATCCGAAGTAAGCAGCCTCTTTGACGTGGCGGAGCAAGAATTTGGTGCCCTGCACATTGTGGTCAACAACGCGGGCATTGCCGACGCCAAATATTCATCCCTGGCAGAAACCTCCGAAGAAGTGTGGGAATCCACCTTCAACAACTGTAAGGGAGCCTTCCTCTGCTCCAGGGAAGCCGCCAACAGAGTTGTCAAAGGCGGCGGGGGCCGCATTATAAACTTAACCTCATCCATTGTGGCGTCACTGAAGCCTGGACATGCATCATACGGGGCCAGCAAGGCCGCCGTGGAGACCATGACCAAAATTTTGGCCAGGGAATTGAGGGGCAACAAGATTACTGCGAACTGCGTGGCCCCAGGGCCGGTGGCCACAGAAATGTTATTTGCGGGAAGGAGCGACGAGTTCATTCAACGCGCTGTGGAGGCAGCCCCACTCGAACGGCTGGGCGAGGTGGCTGACGTGGCTCCTCTGGTGGCGTTCCTCGCCAGCGATAAAGGAGAGTGGGTTAATGCTCAAGTTGTTCGGGTTAACGGTGGCTACGTGTAAACCCTAAAGGTATCTGGTTGCCTGATGTTGTGGGTTATATAAGAGTGTATGTGAAACCCTACGAATAACGTCTGTACCGAGGGTTTCAAAGCTGATCTGCAGTAATAACTAAACCCTTGACATAACGTGTGTGCCTCAGTGTTTATTATGTTTGAAAACTTTATTTATGATTGCTATGAACTGTCAGATGTGGTTCTAAGCTGTTTTTGTTGTTTTCCCCTGCAAAGGTCTCTGCTTTTATAATTTCAGACGCTGTACAAGTGCTTGCAAATCGGCCAGTTGCAATTAAATGTGTTCTGAGTTGTAATTTCTTTTGTTTGGCTTTACTGGGGTTTACAGTAGGAGTAGTAGTATTGGATATTGCAAGTACAAACAGGATAAGGATGTGCAAGGGGCCTTTGGTTTGAGAGCTTTAGGAGATTATCCATTATTTTCTCACCCACCTTGACATAAGATGTGAAGGTAGTTTTTAAGGCAATATCAAATTAAAAAAAAATAATGTTCAAATACATATTATTTTTTATTTAGTTTTTTTAAACAAGAGCTATTGGTCTACTTGATATTCATTATATTTAGGGGTTTCCTTATTTTAGTATTATTTTGATTCATGGATGTCTATTTATGGATTTTTTATTAGAATCAAGTCTACTTAGTTTGCTACTCCATTTATAAAATCTTCAATGAGTGTGTGTGTCTTATGAAACATTCATTATAAAACACTCTAGTGCATTCATTCATTGAGGTGGTTTCTTTTATAGTGTGTCAATTTCAATGGTGTTTTATGTATTGCAAAGGAAAATAAAGTTTTCTTATGGTTAACTTAGGCTAATTCAATAAATGTAACTAATTAAGCATAATTCAACCTAGATTAATTAATGATACTAGAATCAATAAATCTACTAAGTTGCAATATCTATTTTATAAAAGTAAATGTAGTATATACGAGTACTTAACTCTATGATTGAAGAATATGTACCAATAATAAATATTCTAGAGTTTGATTATTGATATCTACTTGGATAAAGGTCATTTGTTTGTTAGTGAATGCCTCCTAATCCACATTGGATTAGTGCTTTATCAAACTAAATTGAGAATGTATATTAGTTCACATAGACATCGCATAGATTTAACACAACCTTCTAGGTTAAATCCCCTTGCTTAGTCACAATTGGTAGAAATTTTGGGTCTCCACCTCTCTCATGGTTTAAAGTGTTGTTCAATTTAATTCTAATGTGAGAGCCTAAGCATTTAAATAGAAGTTGTGATAAAACATGAAGCTCGGTTCCATGACTAAACACAAGGATTTTAAAATAAAGACACAATTTTGCATAAGCACATGAAAATTTTAATGGGCCTATTAAAATAAGTATTTAGATTGGGTATTAATAATGGTTTAAACTAAGAATTGAGGTAAGCATGAAGGTATGAATAATGCATTTTGGGGGGCATGCTATTTAGAGATTTTATCCATCAGGATTATCCCACCCTCCATTTAGCAAATCCTTGTCACCTTCCACGGGTTTCCAATTAGTAAGAATATAATTATCTCCTTCATTTGGATTCTCCTTCAACTTGTTTTACATAATCCTCAATGAAGATTTGGAGGGACTTAGAAGAGTGATGTGAAGGTGGAGACCACCAACTCTTTGGATGGCAAAGGCAAAGGAGGGTCCTACCAACGAGATGCCTAGTAGATAGTGATGGTTCTCTAATGACTATGTGGGTAGTGTTGAGATGATTCAGAACAACTACATTATCGATCTTAACAGATAAATTTTAAACAAGACAATGGAAAGGGAAAAACCCTAACCACCATGCAAGGGATATTCCCCAATAATCATGCTAAGAGGTGTAACTTATAGTGATGGGAGGAGGGAAAACGATATGATGCCACATGGTATTTTTAAATATAAAGACATTACAAATGAAACTATTAAAAAGTAACATATAAATACATAATATCTAGTACACTTTTCAAAGTAAAAACATAACAAAAAAAATCATCTAAATAATTAATGGTAGCTTTTCAAAAACAAAATTAAAAGTTACATCCAAAAATAACACAATTATATTGCCAAAAAGAATATTTAATAAAAATAAAAATTTATGTTGGCCCCTCTGTGTGGCAAATTAAAACTAAACTTCAATGAGACCTCACAAAGCAATCTCAAGGCCGCAATAAGTGGTTGCATCATAAGGAATGATATGAAAAGCCTAATTTGGGCAGTGTCTAGATGACTTGCAATGCATTAATCAAGGTAAGCTCACATATAATTAGAATAAGTACATAACTAAATCATAATAACATGTAGAACCTAATCTACTTAATGCTAGTAAATACAAAAATAAGTTTAATTAAAATATTAAACATTTGATTTCTCACCATCAATACTAGTGCCTATTCAATTAGAAATATAATTAAGGTCTATAAGGGAAACTAATAGCACAAATATGATTCAACAAAAGACATTGAATTACATTTGTATATAAATCACTACATATACAAAATCAAAGAAAAAAACACACTTCAAAGAAAATACCATCGCAAATGTTTTGTAATATTTTATAATTTTGTACCATCTAATCCTCAATATAGGTAATCCAACATATGTGGCTAGAGAACATCAAAAACATAAAATTTCCCTAAATAATATATGCTAGTCATAAATACAATGACAATATACAACTCTTACATAGAAATAGGTTCCTAAGACACAAACTAGACATTTCTAACCCTTATGAAACTAAGACTTGCATTACTTAATCCCCAAGAATATTTTAGGCATTCTTATACATAAGATGGTTTAATGACCAACCATTTTTATATGTCATTGAACATTGTATATACAATAGTTACAATTCTCTTTATTGGCTCCAAAGGCATGGTGATGTGTCAAATCATATTTGTTTAGTCCAAGCATTTGTCATACCGACACACTATTATAGGCATAATCTTTTTTTGGATAAGGATATAAATCCTTCCAAGATAAACTTTATCACTACTAGATAGGGAAGAAAAGTTCTCAAAATCCTGCAAATGACATAATTTAGTCAAAAGCCTACAAGATAAATTATACCAACTTTTATCTCACCTCTTCATGTATCACCTCAACCTGGTTCATCACTAGCTACAACATATGACATTCCAAACACAAATTTGGAATGCAACTTCAAATAGAAGAAAAAAATTACTATAAGTCATATTTACTACAAGTGCTAATATGAAATTGATTCTTACAAGAATGAGGGGAAGATCACTTGTCACATCTTACAATACTCAACCATTGCCCTTATTTAGTCTTCAAGGTATTAGTTCTCATGCAAAAAAATACATTGTATCCTTGAGCAAGGAAAATATCCTCTTATAGGTTCTAAAAATGTGAAATATATGCATTCCCAAAGAAGAATGGTAGGGAACCTAATCAAGATTTGCAAACTTTTGTCTTGTCTTATACGATCAACATATCACTCCACATAGAATTAAAATTTCTACACATGTACCCATGGTCAATTGTAATATTGTGAAAAGCTCCACCAAGATCACACATACCACCAAAATTTAGTAAATTGCATGTCTTCATGCATACTTCATTATCATTAGCCAAAGTTTGTGTATGGATACTCTAGAGCCAAGAAAAATGAATGAGTATCTCAAATAATAATATTTTTCAACCAAGGAGAGATAGCTTCCTACAAAGGGAAACACACTTGACATGCCATATTTTCATTATGGTTCCCATTGGATAGCCGAAGAGTTCATGTCTCTACATTAAAATTCTTTGCATATACACCATGTATGGAGAATAACAAGCAATAAATTCACAAATAGGAAGATTTAAATGTGCAAGTGGTAGGTGAGATAACTTGTTACAACTTTATTGGGTTAACAACTAGGGTTGATCTCAAAGAGACAAATATCTAGGATAGAAAAATAATACACAAGCTTTGTTTAGCCATTTTTTCATTTGGATATGGAGTGATTGCATGACAGTTTGTTGTTGTAAGCACACCAACCTAGGAAAAAATTCAAGGTATTCATGAAGGAGAACTAGGCCCACCAAATGTCTCAACACTAATGAAAACATTGTGTTGACCTCACACCAAGCACACACAAGAAAATAGGAGATGAGCCCCACCATAAGTGATATGGAGCTTTCCAACCAATGGAAAAATGATTGCTTGATAGATTTTTTTGAACTCATAGAAATTGCATGGACTATAGATCACATCACTCAATCACATACAATGACTCACATAATCTAAGAGTAACAAGGAACTTTGACACCCCATAGGTTTCCACCAACCACACAATCTTCCACATCAATATAGAGATCTTGGTGCTTTTATAGTGTGTGCAAGAAAACAAAATGTTAAGGATTGAACAATAAGTTGGTCTAATCACAATCCTCCCTAGGATCAATAATCTTGAATATCTATTAAAAAAACTTCAAGAAGCTTTTATGTCTATCACACTATTCACCTAAATCTTCTTTGATAAGAAATTTGATAGTTCATATCATTAACCAAAGGCTAATTTGAGAAATCACATTGCATTAATATGAAAAAATTCACCATGAAGTTCTAATATCAATTTTGAAGCTTCAAGATCAATATACGGTATTTTGTAATAAGATCTTTGTGTATAATTTTGATATATTAAAATGATGGGGCCCACCATAAGTGACATGGAGCTTATCAACCAATGGCACAACCCATTTTTGATAGATTTTGTTTGAACTCGTAGGACTTGCATGGACTATACATCACATCACTCATTCAAAACACATGCCTCACACGATCTAAGAGTAACAAGGAAATTTGACACCCCTTAGGGCTATCATGAATGGTAATGAAGCTCAAACTAGAGGAAAATTCACAAAGGCCGCACATAAATTGGACCACCTTTTTTGGACCATCATAAGTGGCATGGATCTTATCAACCAATGGAACAATTCATGCTTGATAGATTTTGTTTGAACTCATGAGAATTTCATGGACTATAGATCACATCACCCTATCACATCTAATGGCTCACACAATCAAAGAGTAGCAAGGAAATTTGACGCCCCTTAGGCCTATCATGAATGGTGATGAAGCTCGAACTAGAGGAAAATTCACAAAGGCCAAACACATAAATTAGACCTCCCTATGACCAATAATCTTGAATATATATTAAAAAAAATTCAAGAATCTTGTATGTCTATCACACCATTCACCTAAATCTTCTTTGCTAAGAAATTTGATAGTTCATGTATCATTAACCAATGGCTAATTTGAGAAATCACATGAACCATTAATGTGAAAAAAACCACCATGAATTTCTAATATCAAATTTTAAGCTTCAATATCAATATATGGTGTTTTGCAATAAGATATTTGTGTATAACTCTGTTATATTAAAATGATGGGCCCCATCATATATGGCATGGATCTTATCAACTAATGGCACAATCCATGCTTGATAGAATTTGTTTGAACTCATAGGGCTTGCATGGGCTATCGATCACATCACTCAATCACATCTCATGGCTCACACAATCTAAGAGTAACAAGAAACTTTGACACCCCTTAGGACTGTCATGAATGGTGATGAAGCTCAAACTAGAGGAAATTTTCACAAAGGCCAAACACATAAATCGGACCACCTTAAACAAATTACACTTCAAAAACACATTTATTCCTAGACTAGAGAATTAATCATATATAGATGGACTAAAATGATCAATTAATAAGGCCCATTGAGTTGATCGATGTTTGGGTGTGTCAACAAAAATCCACTCCAACATATAGCCTTGCACTTAAAAAATGCATAAAATTGACTTCATAATCAAGATATGTGTAGAAACATTAAACCTTTAGTCCATATATTGAAACCTCATATTAGTTATAAATTTAGGGAAACCTAAAGCATATGGGTACACAAAAGGATGTAATTTGTAATGATTGGGTTAAGTACTGGTAAATCACAATACACTCCAAACATGCTCAAATGCCTAGAATTATTTAGGTAGGTGTGACACTTAATGTGGGCTCATAACATAAGCTAATACCATGTCTACTAGATGAAGAATAGCTAGGGATGCCTTTATTGCAAAAAAATCCCTTACCAAAGGTGGCCAAACGCTTTACCCAAGGTTAGTTCTATCTCAACACCTAGAGGTACTCATTAGTAACTTCAGAGGAACTTGAGGAGAGTTAGTGAAGTGGCATATGAGTTGGAGTTGCTAAAAAATAGGAAGATCCATAATGTTTTAGATGCATCTTAGGTCAAAAGGGAACTTGGATAACATGTCACACCTTTAGTGGAAATTTCCTCCTTGGATGATGAGGGAAAGCTTATGTTGGTACCTAATGCTATTATTGATAATACAACATGAAGAAATTAACGAACTAAAATATTATAGAAGAAATGATTCATTGGAGGAATCTACCTATAGAAAATGCTCCTTGTGAAGGACTAAAGATATTTGAAAATCCAAATTTACATTTCATAAGGATAAGTAATTTTGAAAAGGGAAGATTTGTAATGTCACAATTCCTAACTATGAGGCTATTAGGGTAACATTCTAGCCTTAGATGGGGATTCAAGCTTTCTCATGATGTCATGTCTTTGTTTCATTCACATTTCCCTATTTTCCTAAACCTTTTCATTATGTAGCTTAATAGGTTTTTGATGTATTGTGGACCCTAATCAAACTTGTGCTTTAATTTTCCCCACCTTTATCAGTGTGTTTTCCCCCCAAATTATTTAACGGGGGAACGCAAGGGGGCAACACCCCACTTGTGGGGTATTATCCCCTTGACAGGGACTTGGGGGTGGAGCCCATAGTGGGGGTCTACCCCCTATAGGGGGCTTAGGGACAACGTACCCAAAGCAAAAATTAGCCATTATTTTAATAAGGGAATTGTTGTGTGTTTGAATATAAAAATACAATTGTAAATGGTTGGAAATAGTTAATAAACTGCCCAAATTTGAATAGTTGCACATGGGAATTCAAGAGCCACGAACTTGAAAATTAGTTGCATGTGTGGAAAGGCAAAAAGGCGTGTGGTTTTTAGTTTTGTTATTGTTGTGTAGGAAGTTTAGTGTTGATTTGTTGTAGGGCATGTAAGCGACATAAAATAGAAGGTCGTGGTTTAGTGACAAGTCTATGCATTGGGTGCATGTAGCAAAGTGCTAGTGAAAACAAGGTAGCGGTAAACGTTGCAATACATAGTTGCAAGTTGCAGCTATTGCTACAAGTAATTTGTAATTCATTTTTTGGAAAATTAAATAAAATAACTATTGTTGGTGGATGTAGCCCACGTTTGGGTGAACCACGTTAAATTGGTGTTGTTCTTTCATTGCTATTAATTTCTATGTATTTAAATTCCTCTTTTTTATTGTTGTAATCTACATTTGACTGGTATAATTTTGCATGCAATTCCTAACAATTTTCCCACACCTTGTTGTTGTTTGCTTTATTTCCATGATCACTTAGTTCCCCATTCTTCATACTTCAATATATCTTTAAATAATTTTCTTGTCTACCTATCTATGCTATCCTATGTTTTCTACTTCCCTTGCATTTCAAAATTTTACAATTTCCTCAATCAACATTCCTTTCCTTAGTTCCCTAAATCCTTAATTCCCAATCACTTATCTCTCATGGAATTTCAATCTTCCATTTCCCTCCTTGAACTCCCCATAAATAAATTAGTTGACTTGATGTTTAATTCCCATCATATTGAATATCATATATTCTAGCTTCCACTATATTATGGGCTCCTAGAATTTTCCCTATCAACATACCTAAAGGGAATATAGTAACCTAGAACCCCAAACACACCCACCTTAGTGAACTTTCATTTTTTCCTTTCCATTATGAATCTAGTATTAGGTATGTCATATCCATAATCCCCTTATCACTATTCCTTCCTATATCAGGTATCTCTTGAATCTAATCCCTATTCCTTCAATATAATATATCTTCAAATCATGATCCCAATCCTTCCTATATTTCATATCCCATAATCGTGATCCCTGGTCCTTCCTTTATCAAGTATCTTCATCTCCTAATCCTTGATCCTTCATGCATTGAGTATCTCTAATTATCAATCCCCATTCCTTCACATATTAGGTATTTTAAAATTCTAATCCCTTATACTTTATGCATTAGGTATATTTGAATCCTTATCCGTTCTCCTTCCTACATCATGTATCTTCAAATCCTAGTCTCTATGCCTTATATTTAGTATCTAAAAATCCCAATCGCCAACCCTTATCATGCTTCCATCTTTTTGACCTTCAAGGTTCTACTTACCAACCTTCCCACTTGGATAATTATTTGTAAGAATATTGTTCCTTGTTTCACCTCCATCCTACAATTCTTCCTTCTTAGGGCCACAAACCATTGCTTCCCATTGCATCCTATCATCCCTACATCCCATTTCCCAAACCAATGACTTTGTACCTTCAGAAACCTTAATGCCAATGTACCAAGTGGAAATATTTTGAATAGCATCTTGACCCTTAATTCCCTAATTCCTCTTGCTAGTGATTCCTTTAGCATGTGAATCTATAGAACTATGCCATTCAAACTAAAGAACCCGCCTACCACCATACATGACCTAGGATGCCATTAATAGCCTTGAAAAGATATTGAATAAGGTTGAAGATGACTTTAGAATACCTATCAGCACATATGTGTCCCTTACAAACATGATTTGTGAAAAAATGGATAGGGTTATTGATGTAGAGGGCATGGTTTCATGATTGTGACCATTTAAATATGTTGCTAGCAGATATAGGCAACTTAAACACATAAATGGCTACCACTTTTTTTTCAAGACTACTTGATATGGATTTAGGCATGGGATTTTTTGCTACAATATAAACCTTCAATCTCTATAATATAGGTAACTTCACAAGTTTGTATCTTTTTCCATTTTATCAAATACACCATTTGTAATAGTTAAGAACTTGTGTTCATCTGTTTAGATCTAAGGATAAAAATATTTAGATTTTGGAGGTTAAAAAACACAAGAATTTTGGTTCCATGTGATAGTTTCATCAAAGAATTGTATTTGTAATAAAAAATTTAATATCTAAATTGAATTATGATAGAAGATATGTATAAGACATATAGTTCCCACCTATGTGTGAATATTTTTAATGTCTACACAATATATTGCCAAATATTTTAGCTATAGGTCATTTCATAACAAATTTGAGAATTCTATTATATTAAAGCATACACACAAGTGCACACACACACACACACACATAGAGAGAGAGAGTATTAGATTTCCCAAATGATAGCTACAACTAGGTATAAATGGGATACACTACAAAAAATGTTAATGTATAATTAATGTGAAATAAAAGGAGATAGTGTCACATGATGCAAGTACAACCAAAATTAGTAGGTACTTACCTAAGAAAACATATATTATCCTAGATATACATACTCTGCAATAAATTTACTGAGTAAATGCATAAAATAATTAATGCACCAACATTAACTAGTAAATATAAAAAAATGGTCTAAATTTTTATAGCTTAGTCCAATGTTACAATTTGTAATGACCTATCCCTAGCCTAAATTTAAAATTTCCAAATCTCACTTTAAACATGTAAAGGTAACAAGTAACAAAGATATTACAATAATTTTTTTCCTTTCTTTATTGATAAATGTATACAAGTTACAATATATTTCCACATGAATTCCATTTCCATCAGAGTTCAAAAGTAATACAGTTACATACATAGCTCGTAAGCTTTTGCACAAATAGAAGCAAAAAGGTCTAGGAGTCTGTCCTTTCAAATCTTAGTACATCGGTCGCTTGCTGTGGAGGAGAAACATCACTCAGGAGCTTTTCCGCCAACCACAGACTTATAATGCGGTCCCCCGCACACCTATCGTTAGATAGATGGCCCTCCCTTTGAAGAAGAGATTGGTAGGGTATCCTTTAATGATTACCAACTGAGCATAGTGTTGTGTCCTACACAACTAGAACCTTTCTATTTCACAATCTCAAACTAGTACTAGGATCACAATGAACTGACAGTGTAGTCTCAACTAACTCACATCTAAGTGGAAGTCGTACATTTCACTACTTTGGCCAAAGTATTCTCATTTAGTACTTCGAATGAAGGTCATCTATCATAAACACTACTCAGGGCCGACTTGACTTGAGGCTTCCTTACTCTATGCATAGGTTTTGTCCTTCAATGGGTGAATTCGTCACCCTAGACATCCTACAATCATACGAACCTAATAGAAATGAAACAGTCTACAAGTGTCTTGTATCAATCCTCCTAATTAGGAAATCTTTATCCTAGGAGTACTTAGCTTTTCTCAGTTATCCTAATAACATAAGCTAAAAGACTTTACTTGATTCTGCCTTCATTTTAATCCTAGTAGATAATAAGTACATCTACATATTCTCCATATACAGAGATCATACACAACATGCAATAGTCATTCAAAATGCAAATAAATCATTCCCTTTTATCTTTTTTCATTATTTCCCTTTAATGTAAGATAAGTAAACTGATCCCTTAAGCTCTTTACTCATATAATCCCTTTTTCACAATTCCCTTAATCATTGAATCGCTTACACATTTTCTTCTTTAATGCATTGCTTTAAATATTCATCAACATAGTTCTTTCCTACTAGAGCAAATTGAAAGCAGCATTCACAAGACCAAAAAGGAAACAACTCTTCAATAAAAGTTATAAACTAGGAGGATTCATGCCTGATTTTAAAGCTTCTTATTCCAGAATTGCTCTTCTAGACTCTCCTTCAAATGGGCTTCAAGAATTCCAATTAAAAATGGCTTCTTTGTGATAATATTTCACTCTATAATGAACTCCTATATCTCTTCTCTCAAACGTGTTTCCACCACTAAATTTTTACTCAACTATAATTCACAAATACCTCACTCTGAGCTCAAAATGATATAATCACTGTAACTGGTAAATGCTGGTAAAAATTCACTGTATTTTTCAAACTCAACAATATAGAAAATACAAGCAATACAACGAAATGGATATGGGATTTCAATAAAAATACTAAACTTGGATTGCTCAATGTGTTTTTTACAATGAATGGAAGGGCGTGTATATATAGGCCTGAAATGCAACGGATTCCACTAATGGAGGCATGTGGATTGACAAGTGCCTAGAAATAGTCAAAATGATACTTGGCAAGTGTTTAAACCCTAAGTCATCTTTCAACAGAGTGATTTGACCTCCATAGAGCCAAAAAATGAAGAAATTTTCAACTCAAATCTCCAAAAATGTCACCTACAGGTAACACGTCTTTTGCCAGTTGCCTGAAATTGAATGACTCTCTTGTTGCATTTTAGGTCAAGGTTGCTATACTCCCACGTCGCCATTATTTATGGTTTGAAGAACATCAATAGACGCTTCTCCTCCAGACCAGGTCTATGTCGTGCTCATGGCCGCGCGCTTTCATAGGCATATTTTTATTTCATACGCCATTTCATTTTCATGGGTATGAACTTCTCAAAATGTATTTTTCTCTTTTTCAAATGTTCACCAATAATTATTTCGACTTCATTTTTTATTTAAGTATTTAACTCTCTCAATATTTCGATTTCTTATTTTGAATCAAAATCAAATATTTTCTTCATCTTTGACTTATTCAAATATTTTCAAAGTAATAATATAAAGTTTTTAATAAAGACTTTATAATGCAAAGTAAATATTGTTTTATAATTTTACCAATGTATTTTAAAATTCAATTTCCAAAATTACCCAAGGTAATATAAAATTGAT
Source organism: Sequoia sempervirens (assembly GCA_007258455.2). NCBI lineage: Eukaryota > Viridiplantae > Streptophyta > Pinopsida > Cupressales > Cupressaceae > Sequoia > Sequoia sempervirens. The sequence goes on along the minus strand of VDFB02123509.1, from coordinate 2,515 downwards.
TTCCCAAATTACTTATGGTAATAATATTAAATTCAAATATTCTTATATATTTAATATATATATTTATATATTTTTATTATAGATTTATTTACTCCGATATATATGTATATATATATATATATAAATATTACTATTTAAATATATTTACATATATACATATATATATTTAAGTAAAACTATAATATAAATATATATGTAAATATTATTAAATATATAAACAATTACATATTTAAATATTTACACTTATACGTATTAATTGTTACATATGTATATTGTGAGCCAGTCAGCATACTTTCAATATACATGCATACGTATTCGTGTAAATATGATTATATGTATATTCCAGTCAATTATTATTATAAACATCATTATTCACAGGCAATAGGTAACGCGGGTATGCATATATATGTATATCACTGTACGCAGTGTACACGTAAATTGTATGTATACCATGTCGACACATACATTTGGGCATATCCATCTGCCAAGCATACGTACGTATTGACATATGTATACATATGGATACGTGTATATTATATACATGTATACACATACTCACTCGACCTATTAACATATATCCATTCACATTTTCCACATTAAGGGCAAAGCACAGTAAGTCAAACAAATGAGTAATCATCATTTTTAAAGCATAAAGAAGTAAACATAACTCCTAAAGCCTAAGGATGACTTATCTAGACCATCATAATTGACTTGGTTTCTCAGAACCTATACTAACGTGTGTGTGTATGCTCAATTTGGTAATCGTTACTATTTACCCGACCAAGTTCCTCCTCGAATGATGTCTCTCCTCTATCCAAAGGAACAGTCTTCAAACCTACACACCATGACATGACATCGACAGTCATATGCTCATAACAAGGTAAAAACATCTCACAAGTTAGAATAACATTATTCCATAATTGTATGCAACATTTAATCAAGAATTAAATCAATAGAAGTAACAATCAAATGAAACCATCATTTAAACAGAACACCATTATTGATAACAAGAACATCATTGTTTTATTCATCATATTGATTCATTTGTTACAATCAATTTACCCTATGAAATAATAGCTATATAATTTGGGGTGTAACACAATTAATGGCTATCCTAGGAGAAGCTATCCTAGTGAAGTCCCACATTATATTTTAGGTTGTTTTGAGCTTGGTTTATGTTATACGCTTGTGATTGAAATTTTATTTTGGTTGTTTATATGCTTCACAACCTTGCTTATGTTTAATGATTTATCTATTAAAATTGAGCTCAAGAAACTAATTATTTTTTTAGGTCTTATTATTTCCTTCATAGTATGTTTGTTATGAATACCATTCTATCTAATATAAAATTATTTATTTAAGTTAGTTTAGTTTGATTTGAATCTATACACATCAACCATTGAATCTACTAGAATTGTTAAACCCCTTGAAGTAATAACCATTGAACTCTAAAATTAAAGTTAAATTGAGTGAAATCAAAGTAAATCATGCATCTATAGGATTCTTTTAGAGTGTTTATTTGTGTATTGTGAAATTGAATGGTTGTGTAAGTTGACTTTTAGGAGTTCTCACATTCATAATAGTGAATTACCTATGGAGGGTATGAATTAACTCATTTAAGAGAGCAAGAAGAATGAGATTACTAAGAAGCTAAGAGATCATGTTATATGTCCTCTTTGCAATTTCTGAGACTTTGAATTCATTGGAGGTTTTGAAGCCTATTTTCTTAAGTTTATGTTAGATTGTGGAATTCTTAAAGTGACCTTAAGGATGAAATTTTTCAAAAATAGAATGCTAAAACATTTGCCATGTCACTATAGATTATGACACATATCTAGAATTTATAAATTTTAAATTATTAAATACATTATTTACATTAATATTTAACAAGATAAATAAAAATTGATTTAATGATGAAATTAAAAATGTAAATTAATTAAAATTAAAAAATTATCGATACAAAATAAATTCATATAATTAATTTAAAAACACCTTCAAACATGAACTAAATCAAACTATTAAATATTTTATTCATATTAGTGTAGTAGTAGGATGGGGGAGAACAAAATTGTGAGATAATTTATGCTTCTTGATTGAATTTCTTTCATAGTTGAATATTGGCAACCTTTAAATCTTTCATTCCCAAATTCTTTGTGGTGACACTCGATCCCTCAAAAGACCCATCTTTTTGCCAGGTTAAACTAACTTGATCATCTTCAAAATTTATAGATAAATCTACTAAAGTTTTGAGAGTTCCAAAGTGTCTCCAAGAGATTAAATTAGAGATAAAATTAAAGTAAAATAATATTAATGATGAATTATATTTGTTTAGTCTTATTTTATATTCAAGATAAAATAGTTTTTGGTTCAATTGTGTATATTCTTCATTTCACATTTGGATCACATTGTCTTCAAGAGTCTGATTTGAATGATCCAAAAAGTCAAATGAAAAACATACATTGTTGAATCCAAAAGCTGCCTTATTAGTACTACATAGACTATAAAAAACTCATAC
>VDFB02123508.1:0-22418 GCA_007258455.2 Sequoia sempervirens | reverse complement strand
ATAGCATGCTTCAAAGCTTGAGAATTGTTTGTACGATGACCTCTGTACCTATGATAGTCACAATAATAATCCTCATTCCATGATGGAGGTTTTACACTAGGTTCATAATTGCGTTGAGGTGGTAAAGTAAGGGCATTTTTGTCCATAACCTCTTTAAATGCAAATTCCAAGGATTGTCCTAGTGGAGTGAAAGTTCTTCTACTAGAGAAGAATGAAAAGCGTTGTGGGTTTGTGTTTGAGGTATTCCCTTTGTTGTTGTTGTTTCCCCAGTAATTTTGATTGTTGACAATCCCTTGATTGGGAGTAGGATTTTGACTCATGTTATTCTTTGGAGAGAGAGGATTGTTTCCTTGATTTGTGACAAAATTGACATTGTTGTAGTTATTGTTGTGGGGAGTATTTGGAGTATTTAGAACAAACGGCTTAGTCGAGACATGATTTACATCCACAACACCATTGTTTACAATATTTTTGTTGCGAGTCCAAAATTTAGACTTGTCCTGATTTTTATAATGGTTAGATGAGCTATGATTGTCCTTGTCAAGTTTTATTGTCCCTCTTTTGACCAAAGCACCTTCAATGGTTATGACATCCTCAATTGATTTCTCAAAGGAATGTGGACAATGTAGATTTAAGTGATAGCTCATTTCAGAATTTAAGCTATTGATGAAAGTAACCATTTTTTCCTTTTCAGGAACAGGACATGGATACCTAGCGAACATTCTTCTCCATCTTTGAAGAAAGGTAGTAAAAGGTTCACCAGGTTTTTGTGCAACTTTGCAGAGATCAATCATGGTGATTTGGTGTTGGATGTTGTAGGAGTATTGTGTCATGAACAAATTGATCAATTCCTCAAATGTCTAGACAGGAGGTGTAATTTTTGATAGCCATTCCATAGATTGACTTCCAAGACTCCTAGGAAAAAAATGCATCAAGTAAGTGTCTTCATGTGCAAATTCTAAAGTCATGTTTTGGAAGTCTCTAACGTGATCAATTGGATCCGATTTCCCATTATAACGAGCAAATTTGGGAATTTCACAAATTTTGGGAAATGGAATCATATTGAGACTTCTATCAAAAGGATAAGGACATATGTCATCAAGAGTATAATTCTTTGTTGTGATCCCCCCTTGTAACTCTTTGATTTGTCCTTGAAGTGCCTTAAATTGTTGGGTGAGAATAGTAAGATCGGATGGGGGTGTTTCTTCTTCTTTGCTCTTTAATTTCTCAGTATCAAAATCCTTAGGCAGTTTAGCTCCTTGATCGACTAGAAAGAGAAAATACTTTTCTTTGTCACGTTGCAGGATTTTTTCTATGGCTTTAAGAAACTTGGGGTCTTGTTCAGACTCTCTAATGTGAAGTTCTTCCTCCGGATCATCATCACTATCTACAAGAGTTTTTTTCATGGCTTTGTACTTATGAAATGGATTTATTTCTCTATCAACCATATTGTCGTCACTGAAAAGGGGATTTCGACTAACACTATAATGAGGATTGCAACGTTCACCTTCTTCTTGAATGTTATGGGTATGACCTTCTCGTTGAGATTCTTCTCCTAGTTTGTTGTATTGAGATCTTGTGAAAACAGGCATATGATTTTGCAAAAATGAGGATATCTTGATCTGATAAGATAAAGAAAACTATGATATGATCAAAGATGTTCCTAATTCTTGATTTATGGCTTCCAATGATGAAGGATATCAGAATCATGTTCGGGGAAGTTGAATCAATAATCCAAAATTTTGTTTGTGAGGTGCACTCCTAAAGTTTTCGATCCCTGTTTTCAAAAAAAGATTTGTAAGCCTAATGAAGGTCACTGAAGGATTTGACTAGGATGTGTCGAATATTCAATTGAAGGTGATGGTATATTCCCAAATTCAAGAGGTTGGTTAAGATTGTGATGCTGAGATAGAGCTAATCTTTGATAATAGGCTTGAGTCTCCAAAGGTTCTAAAGCATACTCGTTAGTGAATCCTCTGATGTAGTCTTGGTATCTATGGAGAAATTTGCGATAATGAAGCAAGACGTGTCAACTCTTATACAAAAATTCTCTTTGGTTCAAAGTTTCCTTGTAACTTAAGTTTGTTTTGGGTTTCTTGATCCTATTGAAAATTGATTTCTTGACAAACTTGGTTGATTTCCACTTCCTCAACATGGGAGAGAAATATCAAAAATTTGGGTCTGTGTAAAATTTGACAGAAATCGAAGCACTATTCTGTTACCTAAATGCATTGCAGAAAAAGGTATATGCACTGGAGAAAAATTTAAATGCATTGTAGAATACTTCGAATGCGCAGAAACAAACCTTAGATGCACTAAATCAATAAGTATATGCGCTAAAATAGTCCCTAAATGCACTGGAAAATGACTCAGATGTGTCGAAACAGCCAGTGGATGCACCAGAACAACTTTTATATGCACTACAATTTTTCCTAGATGCGCTAAAATAGTTTTCCAAGGACATTTTTTGACCAGTTTTGAAAATTTTCAGCTGAAGTTTTTCATATTCGTTTCGGATGATCTTTTATCTAAATTAATGTTCTTGAAAACACAACAAACTTTCTTATTTAAGTTGAATGTAACCAAGCACAGAATAAGACAAGCACAACTTAAGTTAGGCTAGGACAATATCCACTAGATTCCACATGGGTTTCCCCAACCGCATATCAGTATCATGTGAATTCAGAAGCTTGGCTACACGGGCTCCCCCTTACAGTGCACTCTCTTCTCAAGCCAACCAAGCTTCCAACCCCCATGAAACTCCCATGGCAGATTGATCACCTCTACTAAAGATTGTGAAAGTGTGGAAGGCTTCACACCGACCAATGCTGGACTAGAAAATAGAAGGTTTTTGTCTTTCTAAACAATGGTATTTAATTCAGGACCCCGTTCGAGTGGCCATACATGGGGCAAGAGATTAATCACCATTAAGGTGGCACTCCAACCTGAAGAGGTTAGCTCAACAGGGTTTAAGGGAGTACTACTCCATCTGTATGACACATCCGCACATGTAACCTTAGGTTTTCCCTTAAGGTTCACATTTATATACTGGTCGGGGGTAGCTTGGCCTTAGCTCTGTTGCTGGTTTGAGTCACATTGAGGTGATGAAATCCCTAGGCAGGCCCACTTTCTAGAGTCAATAACCATTTCTCTTACACCCAGGATCACACAAGTGTGCAAGGGGAGAGGATACTTCGATTATCAAGTCAAGGTTATAGAGGGAAAAGTGGGTATGGCTTTTTGATCACCTAGTTTGCATAGGGTGAGAGCATAATCACCTACCACTTTCAAACACAATCAAAAAGAGTAGACAGATTCATTTTAGATGCACCAAAGTTAAAAATGATTTAATCTAAGTGAAGATTTTGCTTCACAATAGACATGGGGTTCGTTTTAACGACATGATAAAGATGTGGTGGCTACCCTAGATTGATTTATTTTAAAACCAGCAAGTAAAAGAAAGAAATTATGTCTACAGAAGGCATTAGACTCATAATCTCTGTTACAACCCAAATGCGCCGAAATAGACAGTATATGCGCAGAAAAATAACTCATATGCACAATAAAATCATCCAGATGCACATGAACAGAACCCAGATGCACAAGAACAAACACTATGTGCGCTAAACTAAAATGCTAATTTTTTTTACTTTTTCAAAATAAATTTAAATGCACTAAATGATGTCCTATATATGCTAATTAAACTCCTAAATGCACAAAACTAAAATGACAGCAGACTTAAATCTATATGAATGTAACCAAAAGCGCCATTCTGTTCCCTAGATGCACGTCAGAAATTCCCATATGCGCTGAAACAGTCTTCATATGCACTAAAGTACCTACAAAATGGAAAAATTTCAAATCTCCCAGATGCACTGTAGAATGTCATAAAACTTGCAAGAAAAACCTGCAAGAAAAAGGTCTAAAATAAGGGCATACGCCCCACGGTGGGTGCCAAAAAATGTGTGATTGAAAATAATGCGTAATGAAATGAAATAAATACTATTCAAGCACACCAATAAGATGTTATATTCAAAAACAAAAAATAAAAGATAAGGAGATGCAAACTCAATATTCTATTTCAATTGTCATCCTATTGTCCTCTATCTTCAGTGTTTTTGTTGATTCCAGCTTTTGCTCTCAGATTGTGTGCTAGGCTCAACAAACTGTCCTCCTAAAGAACGAGATTTAAATATGATGCATGATGCAATATTAAGTCATGATATGAAATTAGACTAATATGATTGAAGTAAACATGATGCTATGATGCTAGAATGCTAAATGAATTAAATGCATGAGCTCTAATTAATCACCTGTTCTCAATGCTTAGATTCACATAGGTATTTATAGAGTTTTTCGAAGGATTCTGATTGGCTGTCTTGATTAACGGTTGTGATAATTCCTGGCAGATCGAATGGCTGAAGATAGATGAAACTGAAGAGAAAATAGAAGAAAACCTAAAAACAAGATTTTTCTATTTTTATGAAAAATAAAAAGATAAGAAGATAAGAAATCATCTTTCTTTAAAAGAATAAAAGAAAGATTTAAATGCTGATAAATAATGAATTAAAAATTCAATTATTTATTTGTGGATGATATTCAGTTTTTTCTTAATTAAATGAAATATTTAATTAAGATTTTAAAGAAAGCAGAAGAAAGTTTGTGATAAGAATAAAACTAAATAACTTATTTCCTATATATATATATATTTTATATTAATACTTAGTTTTCAAAAAAAAAAAAAAAAACTAAATTATCAAAAAAGAAATCTCCTTTGGATAAATAAGGTAGAAATACCAAATCTTAACCTTTAAGCATACTTTTTTATTCTTTTCTTTTTTCTTAAAAATTAGTATGATATTTATTTACATGAGTGAAGATATATTCTCTTCCCCATTATTGAAGGAATTTTTTTTTTTTTTTTATAAACGTGAGAATTTGGTTGCATGACAAAACATTAGTATGAGGATAAAGTAGATTTTTTTATTAACTTGTTTTAATAATATTTGGCATCCATTTTCAAATGGAGTTACATTTAGCACCTAAACTTGAATGAGAAGAAAGGCTCAAGTCATTCAATAGATAGTAGTCTTACCCTAATTTTGACATTTTTCTCTTTCTTTTCTCAACCCTAAGTCACTTTCCTGTGGTTTGTTCTTGTAAGGTCAATGATGGAGGAAGGCTTGATGCCACGCCAGCTGAAGGAGGAGGAGACAGGGGCGGAAATTGCACAACAAGGCATGCGTTTTGAAGCTATTGTTAGGTGTTTAGAAGCCTGCCAAATCTTTTGCTTTGGAGGGAGGCAATGTGTAGGGAATCTGGAACACATTACATTTTCTTTTGTTTTTTTGTTTTTTTTATTTTTTTATTTTGAGGGTTTGTTTGTGTTACAGTAGTCTTTGGAAAATATGGAAGGGGGTGAATGGACTTGTCTACATGACATACTCTATCAAGGAAGAGGCATATCAAGTGTTGTGTGTTGATAAATCAAACTACCATATTTTTTTTACAAGTGTTTTGTTTAACCTATGTTTATGACATGAAGGGGGGTTGCGGCTCCATTAATGGGCCACATCCTTCCTATTTGGAGGGGCATTGCTGGGTGTTACCGGTTGTAATCTCCTCCAGAAATATTTTATTTTTTTCATTCTAGCAACATGTGTTAATGGTGAGCTTCATATATTAACTCCTACTGCTGAATACACTATTTTGGTTCTCATTTCCAAGGAGCTATGTATACATTACAATACCACTTGCTCTTATATTGTTTTGAAAGAGTTTTTGGAGCATTTAACTGTGGAACTCTAACATATTGTGACAAGTGTGTAGATTGAAGTGTTTTTTCCTTTGCTCTAATGGGTTCTTTCTCTCTTTAAAAACTAAGACATTATCCCTTGACATTTGTCTTTTGTTACTTTATTTTTCTTCTTTCCATTCACCTAGCATCTATAGGTCACATTTACTATAGAAACCCAATCTAACTTTATTGGAAGACAAATCAACAAATCATGATCTATGCTACAGGTGTTTTCTCAAGCTCCTTGTAGGGAGTCTACGTATGCTAGTAGTACTCTCTAAGCTATGGCTCTAATATTAACTAAGCAATCATTCTTCATAACTAAGCCCAACCTATTACATGTCCGCTATTCTTCATCCTTGGAAATGTCAAAATGTCAACAACATTGTCCTCTCAAGGAAGCCAAGGTATTGACATTTTTAAGGGTGAATGATAATTTAAGTAGAGAAAAGATCAATAACATCATTGTATATGTATGCATTGAAGAATTTGCTTGACTGTAAATAACTTTATTGAACCCATGCATTGAAATAGTCATTGGTTTTAAGTAATAAGAGAGTATTACATCTATTGCAATAAATAACCATTATGATGTAGTATACTTTCACATTTCTAAATCTATATACAAGTTTTGGTGCACTAAGATGTAAGCATCTGCTAAGATTGTTCTTGTTTTCTCCTAGAATAGGATTCTAGGAATTAAAGTTTACTCCATACCAAGAAAATTTCTAAATAACCAAGGAACAAGTAGAACTTTGAACAAAATTTCACCCATTATAATTGTGTTCTATTTATAGTAATTAAACTACTAACAATAAGGGATTTACAATATTAGAAATAAAGTATGTCCAAGTAGTCATTGTACATTGTTGATTTCAATAACATGGTACTTTTAATAGTAGAATAATAACATTCAATTCAAAATATATCCTCATTAACTAGGTTGCAGTAGTTCACTATTCTTTTAATCTTCTCTATCTAAACTAACATGCTCTTGTGCTTTTCTTTTTGTTTTTGTAGGTCTAAACTGTTCTACATGCAAGTTTCAATTTAATTATCACCGATGCAACTATTTTTGTCTCAAGAAATCTGTTGATATTATAATGTTGGTTCATTTGTTCCTTAAATAAATTTTACACAAAACATCATAGTCACTATATCAATTACATAATCTCAGATACATTATGCTCAAACATTTTTTGTTACAACCTTATTCATCTTCAAAAGAGGAACAACTGTAGAGATTGGGACTCAACCACTTTCTCTACCATGGACACTTCTTCCCAATGAGATCTTTTGCACACAACACAAAACAACTTCCACATGACCAGTTGGAGCTCTCCTCCCCACCATAAGTTGTAGACAACCCACCCCCAAGCTAAGGGAACCCAAGGTGACAGGGCTCAACAAAACCACATAGACCCACTACCCAAGCCATAATCACATATTGCAACAACACTAGAATATAACCAGACACACAAAAATACAGATTAAATTCATTCAAGGAAAATGTACATTATAGGTTCTGAACATCACATTACATTACATTCCACAAAGAGCTCATTTTCATGAGCCCAAATTAGGGGGGTGATGTAGGAGCATCCAGTGGTGTAAGGGCAATCTTGCATCATCCCAAAAATAGTCAAATTTCAAGTTTCTTGGTTTTAGATGTTTTTAATTTTTGGATACCCTTTTTGTCATAATGAAATTCCCAATTTACGGTTTTATTTTCTATTCCTAGGTGGAAAGATATTGTAGTTTTAGTTTCCCAGATTTTTTGAAAATCTTTGAGTTAGATTTGGGCACTTAGAGTTCCTGAACAGCACATTACTTGCCAAAATTGTTTAGTGATTCAAGCGGTTAGGAATCTGAGTCCCGATCAAAAGTTATGGCCTGAAGTTGGCGACTTTCCGAAGATACAATTGCAAATGCTCTTTTGAGATTTGAACTTCATGTTGTAAATTTTCAGTGCCAAACCGCCTAAACTCAAATTTGAATGTTGTTTTGGCTCCAAACTATGGAGGAGCTCTATTTATGGGTGGGTTTCTAATTTTTGGGTAACTTTTTGGGGACAAGCTCGCATATTGCGAAAGGGTGATTCTGTAGCTTTCTGTAACTTGCATGTGTTGTAGAACTTGGGGATTTGAGATCCTCTACATGTAAGAAGCTCCATTTTAAATAATAAAATCATTCTCTTGTTTGTGGGTTATTTTTCTGTCTCTGTTGCCCTCATGGGAGTGGGGACAATCTACAAAGAGTGGATGATTAACAGAGTTCTTGTATATCCAACACTGTATCTCCTCAACACCATCACATAACCACCTCTATATTCCTTTTACACAACCCCATTACACACCCCATTCAACCTCCATACATACATTAAATCTTAATCCCAAATCAACAGATCGTTTCTTGTGTACTCATACCCTCAACTCAATCCCCTCAATGGAACATCTCTCCCACTCTAAACCCCTACACATAATGAGACCTTCATGCTATGGAGTTCCATTTATCATAACAACAATGTTTCCAAAATAAACAAACACATTTAACACATCAAGTAGATTCTCAACAACAACCATAATGAGACACAAATCTTCACAACATTTGCATACATTTCTTTTCTGAAAATTATCATAGAAAAAGGTAACAAAATACTAGCCTACAATCTCTTCAAAATAGCAAGGTGGATGCAGTAGCTATGCTCTTTCCAAGGTTTTGTTTCTATTTTTTTTCTCGTGCTCCCTTCCCAATTGACAACCAAGAGAAAATTGTTATGAATCAGGATGCCAAAACTCCCATCTCTTGTTTTTTGAAACAAAAACCCACATGGGACCTTAAACACTCATGATCAATTATCTAAATGACAGGTGTTTTTTTACCCTTTGAACACACTTCTTCCCCCCTTGATGAGTAAGCTCTTGAACATGCATTAAGCTTTGAATTTCGTCACTTGGAGAAAATGCTTCTAAAAAAGGGGCCTAAGGCTTCCAAATTAATCTTTAAGCTTAAAAAGTTACCCCCAAGACTTAACCCTATGACCTAAGGTCAAGAAAATACCACCAAACATAACTATAACCCCTTAAATCACACTAAGACTTGAGTTTTCAATGTTACCACAACCATTGCACTATACATGATATTGGGTGATAAAACAATACACTTACTGAAACAACGCAAAATAACACATCAAAAACCAACACAACACATGTCACCTTGGTGTTCCCCAAATCCACTAGTCATGGCTAACCTACACACTCAACTACAAACATTAATCCATTATCATAATAAAACAAGGCATGCGATTGGAACATGATATCTATGTAGAAGTATTTTAAAACATTAATCCATCATCACATTTATTCACCTTATGGCATAATTAGCATATTATTAACAAAATCAATTTCAACAAAGTGGACAATCAAAGGAAGTTTCAAGGTAATATTCATCAAATCAAGAACTAAAGGAGCAATACCATAAGGATTCCTATTCGAAAACTTAATGCTCAAAGGTACTCATCTTTTAATGGTTTTTGTTTCTCATCAATAAATTTGGTCATAGAGCAACAAAATGTAGATGTAGAATGAACCATAATAGAATGAGTCAGAATGTTGGATTCTTTGTTGGACAATGCTTTGCTTGCAATAAGCTTGGACATAGAGCTACCAAATGTAGAAGCTAGATAATGTTGAATAGATTTAATGCTAGTAGAAGGATTCAATCTCTTCAAGGCTACTATTACACATGTAATATCTTCAGACATAAGGCTAATCAGTGTAGATCAAGGATGAATGCAAATTAGTTTTATCAAAAATATGTTATGTGCTACACTTGCAACAAACTAGGACACATCTCAAAATTTGTAGGAGAAAAATTGGTAAGAAACCTAATCCGAAAAATAAGAACAAGTCTGTGAACAAAGTGGATCCTACCGAACTAAGGAAAGAAATGGAAAAGATTTGGAGGAAAAAGGAAGAACCTGAGAAAAAGGATGAGTCAAATACATCTGTATCTACATTCGGTGCAGATACCTCTTCCAAAAACTAAACCCAATAATGGTTTCAGGGGGAGCATTTATAGAGAAATCTAAAAATCCCCTGATATATGAGGTTTCAAGTAGTGACACAAGGATATGTGATGTGAGTCATCATTTTGAAGGAATTGGAGAAATCTTCGATAGAAAATAGGCAGATTTGAAGAATTGTGGAACCTTTTTTTGTTACAGTATGTTTCATAAATTGTTCATCAGCTTTAAGAGTTGAAAGGCAATAAATGTGAATTAGGGAAAAATTCATGTAATAAAGCAAGAAACTAAGTTAAGGAAAAGTACATTTGTGCAATTGGGAAAAAGCAGTGCAAGCTAAAGTGAGTTAAAGGTGATTTAGAGCATTGTACATCAGAACCCTAGTTCTCAACAAGCAGAACAAGTATTCTTTGTTATCTGAATTTTGTGGATTCTAAGTTGAAGGAAATTTTTGCTAAACCATATTCAAGTTGTTTAAGGATAATGGCCACTCCTACTGTTGTGGAAATCTCTGAGAGACCCCAATCCAAATTTAGAAGATATTTGTAAAAAGTGTATGAAAATGATCTCGTGGGTGCGTTCTCGCACATTCTGAGCCATGTGCTACCCATTGAAGATATAAGAACATATATTCATGGGAAGATATAATAATTTAATCATCAAGAGCTTAAGGATTTTTGGGATAGTGAGTTGATGAGAGATGATCTATTGCTTAAGCTAGAATATGAAAACCTAGTTCGGATGAAGCTGAATGTTTGGAACTGGTTTCCAAAATTTTCCAGTGAGAGTGAGGAAAATTTTGTTAGAATGACCCTTAGTAGGGTTCATAGCAAATTTGTGTGGAAAAAATTTCTCTAAGGATGATATAGAACAACTAAAGGAGACTCTTGATGAAAGAAAAGCCAGATCTGTTGAACTACCCTACGGACCTAGGAAATTAGGAAGACTATCTTCTAGTGTTGTACCAACATCTATCTCCAGTACTACCACTTTCAGTATTGCTAATATTGATAAGGGAAAGAGGAAAGAACAAAGTTCCCATGCATAAGTTGATGTTGTTGCCCCTACCGGTCCTAGTACTTGGGCATCTAAGAGAAAGGATATATCTCTTGTTGCACCATTTGTTACTTCAAGAAAAAGAAGAGTAAAACAAAAGGCCAATAGGAAAGATAAGATGAGAAATGATGCTATAAATTATTGTGGTTCATCTCTTTCTAAAGTAGAAGTTATCGATCTATTAAAAGAATGCTCTAATATATTTATATTCAAGTAGAGAGTTAATATGTTAATGACTAAGGAGCAATAGAATATGGAAAAAGTGAGACAAGAAACCCATAAAGTAATTAGAAAAATGGAAAGGAGTTATGGGACAAGAAACAACTCTTCGTCCCACATAACTCAAGCACAAATGCATATTGATGCTTCAAAAGTGATGGATAAACTAGTCTTGGAGACTGTTGGTGAGGTACATGGCGATTCAAAGACTCTTTCCCCTCCGACTGACAAAGAAGAGACAACTAGAAAAAAGGTTTGATGATCAACATAAAGATCATTTCGATGATAAGCAAGAAGAACATCAAGAATCTATTGGAAATAGGGATGAGAAAAGCAAAGATGAAAGTGAAGGGAGTAAGGAAAAAAAGAAAAATAATGACAAGGATGATGAGGATAAAAAGGAGAAACAAAATAGAGACAAATCCTTTGGAAATTCATCTAGAGAAGAAGAAGAAGAAGAAAAGGAAAAGAAGAAAGAGAAAGAGAAGAAAGCCATTCCGGTTGAGAAGAGAAAAGGAGAAATTCCCAAAGGTTTTGAGTTGTCAAAGGCATCTGGAGAATCTTTCGGAAGTACCCTTAAAGGTCTTCTTTCGAGGAAAATTGTACTTCAACCTGTGCTTCCAATCCAACTAGTTAAGTTGCCATCACATCTAGGTTATGTGGACTTGACCAAGATTACACTAGGTGACAAAATAAAACTAAGTGGCACTTTTCTCAACTCTGTCACATAGGAAGCTACAAAGTCATATCAAAAGGGAAATGAATTGATAAATGAATCCATTAAAGCTTTATAAGAGACAACTCCTGGTGTTATAACTGATCACTCTTTAGGTCCAATTGAGAATTTAAAGCTTATAGTTGATTCAGTCAAAGAGTATACCTCTAACCTCAAGGTACAGACTGCAAAAGAAGTGGAGTTGAGTTTGCTAGAGAAAAGACTGTTGTTTCTACAAGACAAGTGTACAATTGCATGTGATAGGAATTTGAAAACTTTGAAAAGAAGTAAGGGAATGTGATGAGGAATCCCAAATACTATTTGTCTATTGCATGAAGTGGCCTGAAGCCACTCGAGGTATCAAGGACTTAATGGACTCGATTTAGTATCAACTTGCAGATGCTCTAGAGATTATAAGGTTGTAGATGATAGAAACTATGTTGGAAGGGTTTCTATTGCAGATCTTCAGAGAAAATTTTTCATCCTACAAAGATAGAAAGAAGATGCTATGAGATGGTATGCCTAGCTTGGAGACCTGGTTATGTCCAGACATGTCTCTATATCAAATGCATTGATGGAAGAAAAAAAACTTGAGAAGATGAACATTGTTTCATCCACTTTGGAAGAAGGAGAAGAATGCCTGACAGAATTAGAATCTCTAAACAAAACTCTTTCTAGGGAAAAAGGAGTTTGGGATGATAGAAAGCTGGCTTGGGAAGCAATTCTCAAGGAGTTACGAGGTGCCCCTGACTCGATTTGAAGTTTTTCTTTTCCTAGTCAGCACATCATGGGTATCCAAAGGGAGAGGAAAGAGAGTTGTATGAAATAAATGTTATGTTTTGGTGTTCTTGTATATATGATAGGGGGAGTTGAGTATGTTAGTGTTGCACAATATTTTGTTTTGAAGCAAGCCTTATTTTTGGCACATGTTTCCATCAATGACAAAGAGGGAGATTGTTGGAAGAAGGAAGAAAGAGTGATATGAGATTTCATTTATTGTGGTGCAGCATTTGTTTGAAGTAGCGTGGCTATTTTGTGAAATCCTATATTGATCCGATGGTGATCTAAGATTTCCCTCTCAATAAAAAAAGGAAATTCTATGAGCTTTTGATATGTTTTTCAAGAGTGTTAGGTACAACTATAAATGAGCTTTCAACAATTTTGGTTGATCCAATTGAGTTATCTAAGTGACAGAAGTTTGACATTCTTTTGGCTAATAGGGTTATGCATTTTTTATCTTATCAATGTTTAAAGTGTTCCTTATTAGGTTTGAGTTGACCTAATTTGTGTTTGTTATGATTTGTCTTGTGTGCCAAAAGGAATTTTGAATTAAGCGACAAAAAATTTTGAATTATGCATTCAATTAGGCCGACCTAATTGATGTATAAAGATGAAGATATATATGCGTGTGTGTGTGTGTGATGAGGATGGAGAGGTATATAGATGAAGGAATGATGTGGTATATAGTGATGCGACAAGTGTTGTAGTGCAAAAGGTTTGAAGTTGTTTATGCTACTTGACAGGAGAATTTTTTGTTGAGTGGCTTGTGAGGCGGTCTCTACTACTTTGAAGGTGTACTTACTCAGTTCATCATTTGACAATGAGCCATACCTTTTTGTATCTTGGAAATAAGACATTTTATTCAAGTTGTGAGCCTTTTAAGGATAGTGATTCCTAGCAATGAGCCCTATAATATCTTGTAACCAGTTACAATATATTGTGGGCTAATCCTCACTGTGGTTTTTCCCTTTTTGGGCTTTCCACATGAAAATACTAGTGTCAATGTGTTATGATTTCTTTTATGTTTTGGTTTACTTTTGCACAGCTAGATGTGGACTGATAATTGGATGGTTAGTAATTAATTGTGGTAGTAGAATATTAGTTGCCCCTCATAGGAGTGGCTAATGCATTCAACACATCTTAGAAGGAGTAAAAGCCTCTACATATCACAACTCCCTCATACAGGACTTCAAGAAGGGCATTGAAGAGGCCAAAGCCAACCCGAGGAGATAAATGCTTTCCTGGGAATGCTCCAAGAAGAATCAGTTGATGGCGAAAAGAGAATGATGAGGAAAAAATGGTGTGTTGAGAAAAGGGATGAAATACACATAGAAGTTAGCATTGGTTTAAAGAAGAACTTTGGGAGAAAAGGATGCAAAGGAAAATATGAAGATAGTTGGAGAATCTTTCGATACTTCCAGAGATTTTCTAAAGAAATTGTTAAGTATGCAACTCCAATTCCAGTCGGTTGTGTCTGCCCAACTACTATAGCTTCCAATGCAATAAGGGAAGGTAGATATGGAGAAAATATCTCATGCAAGTTAGAGTGATACTTCATGGCCTACCAGAAGGGATTTAATAAAAGTCGCTGGGAAAGTGTAGAGAAACTTGTGATAGGCAGTGGGAGTTTCCACCCACCGAAGGCATGCCAAATACAAATTGTAGATAATTTTTTGTCCAATATGGAAATTTTAAAGTTTTTTCTTGACTCATTTAAAGAATATTCCAGTGGTTTGAAGGAAAAACTAGAGAAGGAGATAAATAAAAAGATGAAAGATAAGAGATTAATTGATATAATAGATAAGTGTGCCACCACACACACTAAATTTTAGAATAATCCTAAAGATGTACAAGATTGTATTATAAAGCTAAAGATGTTCAATTTTGTATGGAAGTGGCCTAGTTCCACCAGAAGCATTAGGATGGGGATGGACTCTACATTAGTCTAGAGTTGAAATAAAACTGATTTGCTATGATTTGACACAAGGGGTGTTTAGCAGGGCACAAGGACAGTAATTGAGAATCTACATGAGCAGTTCTTCCAATTGCAAGTGAAAAAAGAAGATAATTATGCAATTTGGACATCTCAAGTATCTGGTGAATGAAAAATTCACGCCTATTTCTAGTGCCCTGATGAGTGTAGACAAATAAATGAAGTTAAATTTGATACCCAACACTCTGAATGATGGTGGAGAACTTCTTATGGGGTTTGGGGCTCGCGTATATGCTTGGCCTGGCTAAGAGAGTTTAGGAAAGAAGGAAAAGAATTTGGAAAGTACACCTTAGAGGGGGTTGCGCATAGTAAAATAGCTATTTTGATTAATAGTGTATATTTCTTTATTGTTATACATTTTAAGGCTTCTTGGTCAGGTTTTCACTGTCATGTATGGATAAGTTGAGATGTTTCCGTTGCGATTTTGTCTTGGTTTTAGTGGATGGCAACTGTTGGGGAAGTTAGGACCCCAAGGATTTTGGAATTTGGTTCTCCATTGTATATATGTATATATCAATTGGGGAGGGATCATGAGTATGAGTATCTATATAATCTAGTAAATACTAGATAAACAGTCCATGAAAGGGAAGTGAAAGAAGAACTTGATGCATAATAATACACCCTTTTATATGATGTCAAAGGGGAGGCGGTTTGGAGAGAAATTTTGGCATGTTGCCATCAATGAAAAAGGGAGAGATTATTGGAAGGTTAAAGAGTTTGTCATTGAGATGTCTAGTGGCAACATGAGAATGAGTATAAACATAAGTTGTACAGTATGCAAGTACAGTGTTGTCATTGATGTCAACATTGTGATTTGGTATGGCGAGATAGTGTGGCAGAGGTGGTGAAGCATGGGCATGCATAAGGATGTTAATCCTGGTGCTTAGACATAAGAAGCTTTGATCAGGTCTTGAGGGAGCTGATTGAAGTGGAAAAATTCCAGTAGGGTATACATCCCACATGGATTTTGATTAGTATGAACATTTGATTTTTGTTTGGGGTTATATCTTGAAGAATGTTCTCTATGAAGTACGTTTTTTGGATGGTAGAAGTCTGATACAGAGTTTTGACATTTTCTTGTCATCTAGTGAAGAAGTTATGAATGACAACATATCGAGTCTACTAGTGATAGTGGTTGCCAGTACAAGGTGTATGTTTTGATCAGTCTGCACTTCACCTCGGAATGGTATTTGGTCTTGTGGATTTGTGGGAGTTTTTATAGGTGTTAGTAGACTTTGTGCTCCAAGTGGCATGAATTTTGAAGGTTTTCATGTCGGTTTGTGGTTGTTTAGTTGGTGAATTTTGATGTTAGGTCACCAACAATGCTGACCTAATATATTTTGGGTATTACGGAGGTTAAGTAAGTATTGATCCATTATGTAGGAACTATGATAGGTCCACCCCGACCTATCTTGTGTGCTACAAGTTTGAATTAAGGCATGGGGTGTGTATATTGAGCCAACAATTTATATTTTGCATGATACATCTAATTCGATTGACCTAATTGATGTTGGGATGAAATGGATATAAGTATAAGATCATTTCATTGTTGGATGAAGTGGACAACAAATATATAAGTATTATTGATGCGAGTTATGCAAAAGTGATTCGAGTGTAGAACAAAGTAGAGTGATATGAAGTGTGTTGAATTTGTATATTGAGCTTTAGTGGAACTATATTCCAACATGTTACAAATGTATTTGTAATAATTCATTTTGGCTGTGTCACCCCTCTCTTCTATCTTCTCCTCCTTTTGTGGGAAGTGAGTCCATCTGTAGTGAGTCCATTTGTAGTGAGTATTTCTATAATATCTTATAACTGGTTATAATATATTGTGAGGATGAAACCTCATCATTGGTTTTCAACTTTTTGAAGTTTTAAAATACAAAAGAAATAAGGTGTTCATGAGTTTACCATGGTTTTAATGGATATTTTCATCTTTGTCATTTCTTAGTACGGAAATAAGAATATATATGGAATGAAGATGGTGTTTGGTACTTTTCAACAAAGGGAATCTAAACACTATATGTATATATTTATATTAGTATTAAAGATATTTACAATGGAAGTGATGTGCCTTATCCTTCCATAGACATATTTTCGTGATTGCATTACAGCATATGCATCACTTTAAAGCCTTTACCATGAGGACTGAGAGCTTGAATAAATACCCTTATGCAACATTCAAAGCACTTTTTCTACCTATTACATTTAGAGTCCTCCATCAAAAAACCTTAAAAATCATCATAGGACCATTAGTCTTCAAAAATCTATCATTATACCCATATACTTATTTGATCTTCATCTGCACTGGATGATCATTTTCACCCTAGTCTTCTACCAAATTGCCATCAACAAAAGGGATAGACAACAAAGCATTTTGAGCACCCACTGGCTGACCATAATCACCCTGTTCTTCCACACCAAAGCTTTCCACAAATTGAACCGGTGGAAAATCATTGAGGATAAAGCCACTGACATTGCGAATATTCAATGGTTGAATATGAACACCCATTGGTTGACTATTTTCCTCTGCAAATTCCTGGACCTTTCAAACACCCAACGATTGGTTTTCCTCTGTAATTTCCTATACATTTCGAATGCCCAATGACTGATTTTCCTCTACAATTTCTTGGGAATTTCAAACACCCAAAGGGTGACCATTTTCGTCTATAATTTCTTGAACATTTGGAACACACAACAGTTGGTGATGGTTTTTCTCATCTGGAAACACCTAAGGATGATGACTACTGGGCATTGGAGGATCATGAACATGCATGAGAAACACTAAAATGGCTTGAGTTATCCCCCTTACTTTGTCAGCTAAATCAGAATCAAACTCCCTTGCATACCTTTTGAGAACATTTATCATGAAACTAGAATTTTGCTGAGATAGAGTTCTGTTAATTGCAACAAACAATTTTTGATTTTTTTTCGATGAAGTAAGAAGTGTCTAGGGAATAAACCTCCTACATAACCATGACCTTTCCATAGATCATAACATTTACAAGCTTTGTAAAGGACACCATTTTTCAAATACTCTTCATTTATAACTTTATTTGTAACAAATTCCACTAACCTCACATCTTGTAGCAAATCCATAAGATTAGACATGAAAATTGATAGCAGTTGAGATGGGTAAATCAATATCTTTGCTTTTGGCTCCAAAATTTCAACACCAACAACCCTTTTGATATGCTTTTTAAAAGTTGCACAGTGATCTTTGAACACCAAGTGGAGCTCGACATCACCAATCTCTTTAGAAATGGTCAGTTCCCATTCATTGACATGAATGAATACATGGTAATTATGTGGGTAGAACTCCATCACTTTCCCTCTTACACTTTGCGCAGAGACTCGTTGGAACACAAAGATCCCCAGTGCTTGAACTTTCCTCTTGAAACATGCACTTGATTGACTCTTTTTCTATGCACATACCAACAATTTTGTTTGTGAAGCTGTGTGCAATGTGGTAGGATATATATTACTCGTGAAGAGTAAAAATTCCATTCCAGAAATGGATTTTCTTGATTTTTATAAAGGTTCAAGCACATGCCAGTAAATGATGCCAACGTACACATTGATGTACAAAAATGAAAGTTTGATAAAATTTTGCACCAAAATAAAATTTAGCTATGTAGAGGAAACATCAAAAGAAAAACTTCTAAATGTAGACATGTTGACTCTAAATTCTGAGCAAACAACTTCCACTATTCGCACATGCCAAAGGATTGTGATTTTAAAATTTTAAGTGGTTTCAAAGAATATTGATTCATGCCCCTCTTAGTATTTTGGGTGTTCAAAAATAATGTCATGAGATGCCACTATAAAAATTAGAGAGATAGGGATAGTTATTATTCAAATGTAGGAGGTATATAACGATGTGTTATGGAGGTAGTTAGCAATGATGTAGTAGGGGAGGGATGAAGTTAGATTATAGTTAAGTGTAGAGTAGACGGACAGGGATGTAGTAGTGGAGGAGAGAGATAGTAGATAGTCTCTAGTATATGGTCTATAGATTTAGTTGATAATATTGAGAGAAAAGCAAGAGAAGGATGTGGAAAAGTTGTAGAAACTATGATAGGAGAGAGATGTACAGAGGATATTATTAGAGTTTTAGGTCCTGGTATAGAAATTTTTGGAGGTCATGGCTATGAACAATAGGATAGTTTGAGCACATCAATAAAGAAACTACCACAAAGCACTATTTGAGTAGATAGTTCCCATAGAGAAGATGTCATCAATCTATGTAGAGGTGTCAAGAAGTTTTTTAAATGGGCATCAAGTGTAGGTTCATCAAGGAGATTTATCAATGAGTAGACCATAGCATATGAGGGAACTTGTTAGGCCACTACCATTGCAAGGGACATCTATAGAGAAAGAGGAGCGAGAGGGTGATAGAAGAAACCATGTGTGAGTGCACTTAGGGATGAGATATATTTTTTGATGAGGTCATGTGCCATTTTTATAATGTATTATGGAGATAATCATATGTGATGATGTATTTTTTAGAATATTGTACATGCTATATGTTGATGCCTAAAAATTTCAAGCAACAACCTTATGGGAAACTTAGTTAATTGGGGGACCAATTGCACTAAACTAAGTGACCTCCAGGCTTTTAAAGAAGTCAGCTCCTTCTGTATTTGGGGGTTTGGAATGGGAAAAGGAAACAAATATATAAAATAAAGATCTAACCTAAGGTGATGCACCAAGATGTAGGTGTGGGCACGGTAAATATTCCTTTTAGATGTGATTTAAGGGCATGTTAAACAATTTTCATGTTTGAAAATAACATAGAGCATAGATGAAAAGTCTAATAAGTTTATCAAATAACATAAAAAAAAATTCATACAAATTCACTGAAAAGAAGAGTCCAAGACATGGTCTAAATCAACAAACATATATTGAAATTATAGAAGTTCTACAAATAAACTACTTAGTACAATAACAACACAATATAATGTTTTTTTAACTAGCTAAGAAACAGAAAGGCCAAACAACAATGGCATAGTTTGTGACTCTTAATACAATGATCTAAAATAATACAAAGGCTTGGTGTCTTTTCATAATTTTTCTGTGTATTCTCTAAACTCATTTTTAGAAAGTAGAAGCAGTATATATAGAGAATCATCCCACCACCTAAGAGCCAATAACATAAAAGATTCCTTGGCACAAGCAATGATGTTCATCACAATGATTTCCCATGGTCGTTGCAATAGAAAATATTTTGTATCATAGAATGTAGTCGCCTTTGAACTAGATGCATCCCCCTATGAATGATGATTGTGGTCCCAGTGTGGAAGTAGCAAAATTTCCATGCAGACACGTGTCACTTACCCACTGATTTGGTTAGGACATGTGGTGATAGGACGGGGCTCGTTGTTCATTCTTCCCTTTTGGTGCTAAAACTCCCCGCAGAGAAGACACATGGAGGATTCTTTGTCTCGAGCATTGACTGTGGGGCCCGCCAAATGATGCCCGTGGAATGATGCTACGTGGAAAGTGGGCAGAGCTCGATAGGGAAGCAAAGGGGAGCGGCCTCTCAAAGGATCACACTGCTGACATGTGGAGGCATGGCAAGGCTCGATAAAGTAGCAAGGGAAGAAATATTTCCAAGGAGTGCGTGGTGGACACGTGGAGGAAGTGGGAAAAGCTCTTCAAAAAGGGGCCAGGAGATATTCAAATATATGAGGTGTGGACCGGGGCAAAGAAAAATAATATAATCAACCTAAAGGGAGCTCAAGGTATTTTTAATCCACAACTTTTGGTGACTACTAGGGGCATTTCACCTGCGGAATGGGAACCCAAAATTTCTAGTTCAAAGACTAGAGCCTTATTCAATGGGCAATGAAGTCAGAGCCTTGAGAGCACATTCTGTAGAGCAATCTAGTCAGCCTCAGATGGTGTCGATATGGCATGTAGATTCTCTTGTGCCTCATGAATATCAATTATTTCCTTGAAGGGCAGCTCCATGGATATCTTGGTTCAGGACTCAAGCTAAAAAAATAGTCGCGCTATCTAATGGGTGACACCTTCAATGTCCTCAGCAGTAGGGGGTTGACTAAAATTTTGAAAAGCAGATAAATATTTCTGCTTTTCCTCAATTTTTGTTGCAATATGCTTTGTTGTGGCCACCAAATCATCAGAGAGAAACAGGGAGGGCAAGCATATTCCAGTCAGTTGGGAGAATTTCATCTGTATACTATTCATATGTTGGCAACACAAGGGCAGACAACTGAGAGGGGGGTGAATTAGTTGTCCTAGAATTTCAAACTTATTCAACTTATTAAACTTATTATGAGATCTAATCAATAACCATGAAAGCATAAATCAACAACACGTGAAAAACACACATAACACCAAGATTTTTTACGTGGAAACCCTGCTAGGGGAAAATCCATGGTGGGGGTCAATCCACAAGATTACACCCTGTTAAAAGTATAAAGAAATTTGAATGGGGAATGTACATGCATTCAGGCGCACTGCCTAGAGCTCATTGCTCAATTACAAAAGGAAGACTCACTGTCTTACAAAAGATTTGGATTACATCCACATGAATTTGAACTGAGAAAATAGCATTTGCTAATGCTTGATTATAGTTCTGGTTAAGCACATGAACACATCTTTATTCTTCTTCACACTCTACTCTACCTTCAAAAGATTTAGAACATTATTCACACACACCATGCCATGAAATGGTATAAACAATTGCTTATATATATCCGCAACAATAAATTACAATGCTAAATGTCGGCCTCAACAAAATAATAAAATTAATACAAATTGTTGGCCCAAAACAATAAAGATTATTAATGCGAATCAACCAAGGTTGGCCACAACATAGTAAAGAACCAAAATAAAATCTTCAAACACGAAACACTTCAAAAAATTATTCCTTGAAGATCCACAACACCCTGTCCGCTAAGAACAAGAAAAACATGAATACACAAGAGAAAATCTCCAATCGCGAGCACAATGATCAATGCAGATGTGAAAAAAAGATAGAGAACAATCTAGAAACATCAAAAAACATCATGAATTACCAGAGAAACATCCGCAACAACTAAACTTACTAAAATCATATCACCTTCATTTAGGAACACCAACTGAAGCAACAAAATGACTGTCAGAATACAAAACTTCATAACATGATCAAATCATCACACAGATCTTTGAAAATCAACGTGGATAAACTAGATATACTAAAAAAGAAACCCTTTAATCCACAACCACTAATCATCAACGTGCTGAGCTAACCAACCAACTGAACTTCACTTGACAACTGACAACTTGCAACTTATTTCATTACAATTTTCTCAATATCCTTGACATATACAACTTCTAAAACATTAATGCCAACAGTGTTGACATCAATGACAACCACATATTAGAAACACAACCACAACATCCAACATCATAGTCTGAATCAATGTTGTTGAGAAATCGCTGGCATGGAGGATGGCCACGTGGCAACGAATGAATTCTTTCACCTTCTTGGCAATTGACCTCTAGTCTTCAATCTCTGCGCTCACCAAGTATTCATTTTCCATCATGTATAACTTGTCTAGAAACTTCTCCACCTTAGGCACCCTTTCCACAATGAATTATGGGAATTGTTCATTTTTTCCACGCACCTCTCTGCTAAAACTTGTGATGCAGGAGCATCCTTGGTTCTTGGAAATCTTACATCAACCAAAAAAAAAATATTTTAGTTTTTTGTTGCTTTTTGTTCTTGCTCAGTTCATATTGGTGGATTCTTCATCTTTGCTCACCAGACCTTGTGGATCTTGGAGTACATCATCTATGTTCATTTTTCCTTGTTCAATATTTT
>VDFB02123507.1:0-62879 GCA_007258455.2 Sequoia sempervirens | reverse complement strand
TATATTCTAAACTAGATATATTAAAATAAAATATAAAATATTTATTGCATTTTCTAAATCATATATTATAAAGTATAAAACATTTTTTAAAATCATATATAAACCAAATCGGATATTCGATTCAAATTGGATATCTGATTTGAAACAGATATCTGATATTTCTGACAAAGAATTTATTTCCTAGGGATTAGCCTCAAGCTTGCTTTGGTATTTGGCTTGGACATGCCAATCCTAAGAAGTCAATGCAAAAAATGTGTTAGACAACTCACCTTATTTTCTAGACTTCATCCATGTGGCTAACAACTTTATTTTTAGCCAAAATTGATGAAATGAAAAGGGTTTGTAGAGGAGAATCTCAGCTTTCCACCAATATAAATTATTCTTTACTTTGAATTTAATAAATAATTATTATTCATTTTCTATTAGAATTATGACTAAAGTTCTAATTGATAGGCTGATTGAAAAATATCTATAACTTTCAAACGGTATCATAGTTTTTGTATCCAAAATATGCGTCACATTCTATGCTTCGTATACTATAGGATTAAAAAAGAAAAAATGAATTTCATGAAGTTTGACCAATTTAAAGGTGGTCGGACATACAATTTTTTATATTTTTTAAAAGTTGTAACAAAAAATTCATAATTAGTATTTACTTAGAAAAAAATTACAAAAAATATCGTCACATCGGGACATGATTACTCTACTTATATCTAAAATATTATAAAAATAATTATCATTTTATTGTGGTTAGAGTGGTCAGAATGATTACCTACTTCTTATTTACTTTCTAAAATTTAAGTACTACTGCATTGAAATTTCAAATTTTCACCTTGAATAGACTTTAAAAAAAATAAAATAAACTTAGTAGTTTAGAAACCACATTCAATTTTCCACAGATTCTATTCTTACATATTTTTGAAATAATACAGATAACTTATTCAAATTTTTATGTCAAGTTGCCTAACTCTGATTTTTCTAAATTTTCATTACCACTTAAGGGCCTATTTTTTCCATGATGATCCTGCACATACCCTCAAGAGTTGTCATATTTTTGGAAATGTTGTAGAAAGTTGCATTGCAACTTTGCACTTTTTGTTGCTTTTGGAAGTTGAACGGTCATTTGGTTCAAAAAGTGGTTATGAACCATTGGTTTGGAGTTGAAAAAGTTTAAATATGCTTGAAAAACTTTGAGGCAAGGTTCTGTTAGAATATTTGGTGTTCAAGCAATAAAGAAACTTCATTTTTCTACAATTCCTAGTGTTAATTTGCTGCTATAGGATTTTGAACAATTCCATACATGTTGCAAATGTGCTAACTATTATTGGAACTATTTTAGGTCTGAACTAACTTTGTTTTGGCTTTGGTTTGAGTTGATTCCATAAAGTTTGAAGGTTTTTATAAGCAATTTATGGAAAGATGTCTGAAAACCCTAGATTGAGAGGGTTTGAACAAGAAAATGGAATAAAGGACCATTCTACTAGTGGAATTTTCTGCAAATCAATGCAATAGGAGTAATTAGGGTGTTCTTTATGTTGGTAGTGATTGTAGATCTAGGGGACGGAGTTAGGGCCCTGTTTGTGCAAGCCCTAGCCTAATATCTTAATGTATTAGGTTAGAATTGATAGGTAGAGGTAGGGTTTTGAGATTAGAAGATTGGAAAAGGTTATTAGTCAATAGAAGTCATTGATTTAGACCCCATGTGACCTGGTTGAAGTCATGGAATAGAGATTTGAGACTGGAGAAGAGTCTACATTGAAGTTGTTTTGTAAAAGAGGCATAATTAGGCTTAAGGGTAGTGTAGCAGTCAATTTTAGGAGGTGATGTTCCAAAGTAAGTGTATGCAAAAATTTGATATATTGAAAAAGAGCCTAAAGGGTATCTGTAATAATGATTCTTTTGTTGTTTTGATTCCTTATCTGGAAGACATGTTGAAATTTCACTGTTTTGAATGCTACAAGGTAATATGAGGAAATTATGAGTTAGACACCAAGTTAGGGTTTTCAAGGTTGAAATATTGTTCAAATCTAGTTGAATTGTGATTGGTAAGAGACCTCCACCCCTTCTCTACATCAAAATAGTATCATAGCGTAGGTTTTGATCATTTGAAGAAAAGAGGTTGAATTTTAAAGAAGGAAAGTTGCAATTTGAAGGATCAAGATGCCTCCAAAAGGAAGTGTAGTCATTGCTAGGGAAATAAAATTGTTGAAGGAGTCTCAAGAAGCTCTTTTATCCATAATCACAGTATTAGAAACAAAACAAAGAAGATGTAATGCCACTACAGATGAGAGTGACCAAGAGGAAGAGGGTGAGAGTGAAAAACCTTAAGGAGGATTCCAAGGTGATGATGATGAGTTGGACCCTAATGAAAGAAGGATGGTTAAGATGCTAAAGGCTATCAAGGGAGATGCCCCTGATGTGAAAATGGAATTTCTCATGTATAGTGGGAAGATGGATAGTGAAGAAGTGTTGGATTGGGTTAATGCACTAGATAACCATTTTGAATACAAGGAGGTAGCAGATGAACAAAAGGTGAAGTTTGTTAAAACTAAGTTGAAAGGACCTACCCTAACTTGGTGGAACTATGTGCATGAAGAGAATGAAAAAGGGAAAATAAAACATCAATTCATGGGATAGGATGGTGTCAAAGGTTAAGAGTCAATTCTTTTCAGGTGACCATGTAATTCAAACATTTAGGAAGTTGCAAAACCTCAAACAAAAGGAAATGGATGTCATAGCCTATACATAGGAGTTTTGTAAATTGAGCATTAGAGTAGGTCATGTTGAGGATGAAACTGAGAAGATAGGAAGGTATATGAATGGATTAAGGTTCAATATTCAAGATGAATTGAGCCTTTCCACCCCTAGAATTGTGGAAGAGTGCTTCCAATTGGCTATTAGAGCAGAAGAGAAATTGAAAAGAATGCAGGAAAAACAAAGTAGAGGAAGAGGAAAGAACTTAAAGGGTAGAGGATCCTTTGGAGGAAGAGGACAATCACAAAAGGAACAAAGTGATACAAGTGGGAATCAAGAGGAAGGCTCAAAATTAAGAGGTAGTTTCAAGGGTAGAAGATCAAACAATAGAGGTAGATTTGGATGACAAGGTAGAGGTTCAAACACCTTCTCTAGAAGATGCTATCAATGCAATCAATTTGGTCATCAAGCATGGAAGTGCCCAAAGAAACAACCTTCTACAACACATGGTGGTGAAAGGAGAACATAGTTGGTGCAAGAGGAAGATTGTGAGAGTGCTAACTCACCTTCTCAGCATGGTGCTCCTGAGGTTGGAGAATCTCTAATGATGAGAAGGACACTACTCAAGGTTCTCGTGGTGAAAAATCCTCCACAAAGAAATTCATTGTTTAGGACAACTTTCAAATATAAAGGCAAGGTATGTAAGGTTGTTGATTTTGGTTCAACTGATAATTTAGTTTCTTTGGAGATGGTTGAAAAATTAAAGATAAAAAGGATCCCACACCCCACACCTTATAAGGTTTCTTGGCTAAATAAGGGTCAACAAGTCTTGGTTAATGAACAAACATGGGTTGAGTTTAAAATTGGAGGATACAAAGACAAGATTCTGTGTGACATCATCCCAATGGATCTTTGTCACTTGGTGCTAGGAAGACCCTATCAGTATGATAGAAAAGAAAAACATTGCAAGCAAAAAAAAACATATGTGATTGAAAAAGATGGTGTTTCATTTACCCTCACTCCTTTGCAAGATGGAAATGTACATACACAAGTTCGGTCAAGCGTCAAGTTGGTTGGGGAGAAAGAATTCTTGAAAACTATGAAATGAGAAGGTGGACAGGGGTATGCAATCATAATCAGACCCAAATCTATTTTGAAAAAATCAACCATGGAAAATGTTCATAAGGAAGTATAAACCTTGCTGAATAAGTACCAAGACATTTTTGTTGATGAACTCCCTAGTTCTTTGCCACCTATAAGGGATTTGAGCCACCACATATACTTTATACGAGGAGCAAACCTACCCAATAAGGATGCATACAAAATGAATCCTCAACAAAAATAAGAAATAAGGAAACAAATACAAGAATTTCTAGATAAGGGTCTCATAAGGAAAGTTTAAGTCCATTTGTTGTCCCTACTGTGTTGGCACCTAAAAAAGGTGGAGAGTAGAGAATGTGCACCAATTCAAGGGAAATCAACAAGATAACCATTAGGTATAGGTTTTCAATACCTAGAATGGAGGATTTGATGGACTATTTAGGAGGAGCTTATTACTTTTCAAATATTGGCCTTAAAAGTGGCTATCATTAAATTAGAATAAGAGAAGGGGATGAGTAGAAAATTGCCTTTAAAACCAATGAGGGGTTGTATGAATGGATGGTAATTCCATTTGGGGTTTCAAATGCTCCAATCACTTTTATGAGATTAATGAATAAAGTTTTGAATCCTTTCATAGGGAATTTTGTAGTTGTATACTTGGATGGCATTCTTTTGTTTAGTAAGACCAAAGAAGAAAACTTGTAGCATTTGAACATGGTGTTGAAAAGGATGAATGAAGAGAAGTTAATGATTTACTTGAAAAAGTGTGAATTCATGAAAGAGGAACTTATCTATCTTGGTTTTGTGATTTCAAAAGGAACTTTGAAGATGGATCCCAAAAAGGTAGAAGCAAATTCAAGTTGGCATACTCCAAAATTAGACAATGAGGTAAGGAGCTTCCATGGTCTTGCTAGTTTCTATAGAAAATTTGTAAGAAATTTCAATCATATTTTCTCACCCATCATTGATACCATCAAAGGAGATAAAAGGAAAAGGTTTATGTGGATTGATGAGGTAGACAATAACTTTCAAATTCTGAAACAAAAAATAGCCTAGAACAACCCATCTTAGCATTGTCTGATTTGAATAAGGTGTTCACAATAGAATGTGATGCAAGTGGGTATGCAATTGGAATAGTCTTAAGTTGGTAGGGAAAACCTATAGCATTTTTTAGTGAAAAGCTTAATGAGGGCAAAAATAAGTATTCTTCTTATGACTTATAATTGTTTTCCATGGTCCAAGCATTGAAAAAATGGAGACACTATATCCTTCCCAAGGAATTTATTGTTTTCACTAACAATCATGCTTTGAGTTTCTTAAACAACCAGGAAAAGCTTAGCCATAGGAATGTGAAGTGGGTGGAGTACCTCCAAAGCTTCACCTTCACCATAAAACACAAAAAAGGACAGTCAAACAAAGTGGCAGATGCTTTAGGCAGAAGACAAATGTTGGCGTAGGAAATTCAACTCCAAAGTGTGGGTATAGATGCTTTAAAAGGTATGTATGAAGGTGATGAAGATTTCAAGGATGTTTATGCATTTTGTAGTCAGTTTGATGGCACTTTCCATGGAGAATATTCTAATTTTTTGATACAAGATGGATTATTGTTTTGAGGGTGAACAATTGTGTATTCCAAATTGTTCTATGAGGGCTAATTTGATTAAAGAGAAGAATTGTGGCAGTTTAAGTCATCATTTTGGTGTGGATAAAAAATTGGAGCAAGTAAAATTGTATTACTACTGACCTAAAATGCAAAGTGACATCAAAAATTTTATTGAAAAGTGTGTAATTTGTTAAAAATTAAAAGGTTCAAGCACAAATGCAATTCTTTACCAACCTTTGCCAATTCCAAGTAGGCCATGGGAATCCATAAGCATGGATTTTGTGTTGGGTTTACCCAAAACTCAAGGAGGGTTTGACAATGTGTTTGTTGTTGTCGATAGATTTAGTAAAATGGCTCATTTCATACCATGTAAATGCCAGGGAAAAATTTAAGAAACCCCCCCCCCCTTGGCGAAGGTATAAAATCCTAGCGAATCTTGTATACTTCTCGATAAAAATATTAATTTTAGTGGTGAATTTTTTCATTTTTCATGAAAAAAAGTTCCATTCGTGATTCTTTTCTAATCGCTAGAAGTCTATGGAAAATCCTAGCGAAATGCAATTTTTTTAAAACCACTAAAATTTTTCCATTGGCAATTAAAATCTATTTTCAAAGCAATAAAATATTTTGATTGGCGAATTAAACTTGTTTTCAAACCAGAAATTTTTTTTTGTTGGCGATTAAAACTTTTTCCAAACTAAAAAATAAAATTCATTAGCGAATTAAACCTATTTTCAAATCATTAAGAAAAAAACATTGGAAAATTAAACATAATATCAAACTAATAAAAAATATGCATGAAAATAAAGATTATTTGCCTCATTGTTTTCATCAACCATCCAAAAATCACCTACAACTATAACAGTTTTTTCAAAAAAGAATCTTAACATGCTTCATAATAGAAAAAGTAACAATGCCCAACTAAAACCAGTTCACAACTATTTGTATCTACCTTACATATTTCAACACGCCAAAAATTTAGTATTGGTCTTGCAATAATTCTGCAAAAACCTTACAAGAGCTACAAATTCAGCTAGTTCTACCCATTTCATAACCAACTTTCCTTGTTGCTTTTCCTTTTATCTTATGCTTCCTCGCATTCTGTCCTTTTGATTTCATACACTTTTCCTCTACTTTGGTATGTGCTTCCATGTTCTCTACCTCCACTTTTTCCTGTGCTATAATTGCTTCCACCTTCATCAGCTCTATAAAGAGCTTCAATTCTCGCCAACCTAGCCTTGCTTCTTCCCTACATTGATTTTTAATATCATCCTTCAAATAATGCAAGAGAGGGATGCATCCTTCTGCCCCTTCTAGTTCCACATTTTCAAAGTCTTCCCGGATGTCGAAACCTTCACCTAGAGCTACCCATTCAAGTATTGATTCTAATCCTTCCAAGAAATCTCTATGCACAATCATCTTCATCACGTTTCTCACCGTGCTTGTCGATTCCCCCAAGTCCAAACCCCATGCTATAATCAAAGAGTATACATCCATGTTAGTCTTGCATCTATGCCTCATATTTCCAAAGGATTTCCTAAAAATCATTTGCACACTTTGTACCAACTTCCATCAGTGAATAAAAACATACCCATTAATATTTTGTCAGAAGCTTCACTATAAAACGGGTTTAATTGCCTCGAATGCAGAGTGGAGTTGGCCTCCATTTGAAAATTGTTGCAGCTACACCACCACCACCACCACTCTTTCATACTTTTTGTGTGCCTTCTTCTCCATGCAAAACTCTATTATTAACTTCACTTTCAAGGGACGAGAGGTAATAATTTTCCAAACTCCACACGTACTGATCTTAATTACCCATCGATCCTCCAGTCATGTCCAGTTGCTAAAATCTACCCACAATTTCCACTTGATAAATGTACCATCCTTGCCACCTTTCCTATCTTAATTCATCAAATTCAAGGTTTTGGTGCTTTTCCTAACCTTAGTTGCCACCTTTCCTATCTTAATTCACCAAATTCGAAGTTTTGGTGCTTTTCCTAACCTTAGTTGCAAATCTATCTTGGTCATCTTTATAGTCAGTGGGTCAGAGGTTTCAAAACCTTTGAAACATCAGACTTTGGCTCTAAGGTTCCAAATTTCAGCGACCATGCGACATTATGGACCACGACTGTTCAATGAATTTTTGATGGATGGTTGTAGTTGCATTCTAGAAGTATATCTCTCAAGCACTAGATTTGCGAATTGAAACCTCTAGAATTACACTATAGCTATTAAATATTTTACCATTTAAATATTGGTGCTCTTGTTTACCCTTTAATATTTCGTAAGTCAGACCAAAATATTTTATGACAAATCCTTAAATCTTAACTCTTTAATCCTAAGGGTTGAGTCTCGTCAACCTAGCGATGTCCCCATTTTAAATTATGTGCATGCATAAAGTTTGTTTTAAAAGAGGGACCCTTCGATGAATTTTTGATGGATGGCTATAGATGCATTTTGGAAGTAAATCCTTGAAGCACTAGGCTTGCGAACTGAAACCTCCGGAATAACACTAGAACTGTTAGATTTTTAGAAATCAATGGTTGAGATTTTATTAATTATTGGTTTTAGAAATCAACATATAGTTTTGATCATAAGTGAACAAAATTTATTGTGACTTATTAGGACATTGATAACGATTAAGGTAAAATGAGACATTTAATTCTCTCTTTTCAATGCATTGAAGTACTCTACCTTTCATTTATTCTATTGAAATTATCAATTTGGTTGTGGTACTAGGCAGCGGTGTGGATTAATGCCATATGAATAGCCAGAGTGATTGATTGGATAGCTTTATATTGAAAACTGCATGATGTACTATAGAATCGTAGATGATGATGTCAATAATCTAGTGATTTTGACAATTGACGCTCTTGTCAACTAGAGGTACAGTTTGCAACTTTGCATGTAGCTAGCTTGAGGTACCAATTAAGTTGGATTTTTGGTTTACAAGAATCACAATTATTACTAGTCAGTAGTAACTATTCACAACCTCACACGTGACACATGTGAGGTGTACAAGGGACTAAATTTGGTAGTGCTTTGGCCCATAAATAGGATAGTGATCACAACTAAATCATTAGTTTAATTGTCACTTAGGGTTTTCATTTTTTGTAGTTAATAACTTAATAAGGATTCAAAGAAAGAAGATAGTCACGGTATTATTGGGATATACAATTCTCTTGCCTCCAGTTATGTAGTTATGATAAAAAGACCAATTTCCTTCAAAGTTGAGGCCGATTTAGGTGGAAAAGTTGATTTGGTTGCAACTTCTCAGGAGGCGAGGTTTTGAACCGGGATAGGAGCTACGTGAACTTTCTCGTGCTATCTCGATGCATGGAGTTGCAAGTAGAAGATGGGAGAAGTTTACCACCCCTCATCCTTGTCTGCATGGCTGGCCAAGGGACCACGCATTTTATTTGAGCCTGCCCAGCTGGCCTACAGGCCAAGCCCCATGTATTTATTGCAGTGCCCATCTTGTGCATGAGAACAGTTTACAACCATCGTCTTGCATGAGTCCTAATAGTTAAGAAGGGCTTCATACATTTCTTATCTTCCGTAGCTCCATTTTACTTTAGTTATAAATTTTTTCCCATGCATTTATTTTTAGAGACCATGGCTGACCTGACAAGTCCCATGTGTTTATTTTTAGAGCTCATGGTTGACCTGGAAAGTTCCATTTATTTTCAGAGATACATGTATCACATTTACATTTTTAACTTTTTACCAATAGTCCAACAGAAGCTTGGTGTTTGCACTTACATTTGTATTTGTGCTATGTAATAATGTGACATTGTAATTCAGTTGTAATAAAATAAATGGTTGTGTTATTAGTGTGACATTGTAATTCATTTTATTAAGTCCTTTGCAAGTTAAGTGCTATTAATGGTTGTGCAATGTGCTATTAATGTGACATTGTAATTCATTTTATTAAGGCCTTTGTAACATTAAGTTTCCCGCCCCTTAGCCTTGATGTTAATCCTAGCGTGTTAAATTTTAAAGTAAATTTAAAACATATGTTGTATATCTAGTTTTGTTGAGTTTGGCTAGTTTAATTTTCAACTACTGCTGGTAGCTCTATTCTTGTAATTCTTTTGCTTTGTTCAATACTAAAAAAAAAGTTTAAAGCAAATTTAAAACACATGTTTTATGTTTATTATTTATATCATAAATTACTCAATCGTTCGACGAACATTTGATGTATGGTTGTAGTTGCATTCCAAAATGAAATGCACAGAGCACTACGCTTGTGAACTTAAACCTCTGGAATCACCCTATAACCATTAGATTAACACAGATCAAAGGTTTAGAATATGCTATCAATGTAGGAGTAAATCATTAATGGCTTGTTTTAAATGTTGTCATACATGTACATTTTACTACCTAATTGTGTACTGTGTAGTCTGTAAGTAACGAGTGGACATTTCAGTGTCATTCACTTTGCTCATTGCAGTTCACCACCCTGTTCTGGGTTCCACAGTTCCACTTCCAACAAAGCCATTCTAGTAACCCAGTTTCAACTTCAAGAATCAAAATTCAAAATTCAGGTAAGTTAAAGAATTCATGTGGTTACGTTTCATTGCTTAACGTTTGTTAAAATCTTATTTTGTCAAACTTTGAAGTTTAGGTTTAGGGTTAAGAGGCTTAAGAATTATTAAAAATTAAGAACTAATAGGGAATTCAATAATTTCATATTTTTTATTGTATCAGCATGTCTACCACCAGTACCACTAGAGCAATGTTGGATAAAAAAATACATTATGCAAAATTGCTTAAAACCCCAGGTTTCACTGATGAATACCATGATATTTATGATCCTTAAACCTATGGTAAGTGTACCTCAAAACTTAGATCTTCATCTAAGAATAATGTTGCAAAGAAAATGAAATTTCAATTTAATAGTATTAGTGCACCATGGGTAACTAGATTAGGGTGCATGATGTTACATGAGGTTTTCCCTTGCCCAGAATTTATCATGGTCTATGCCCTAAATTATGATGATAACAAAAGAGAAATTGCTAATAAAGAAAAAAAAGAAGAATTATTATTCGTTAATGCAGAAGAACTTGGAAAAGTGTTGGCCTTGGGGATTACAATCGAAGATTTTGGAAATGTCCACATTGACCTAGAAAAGCTTGCTAGTGATTATGAAGTAGTGGATGAAATGGAGAAAATTTCTTTTTTAAATAGAATAGTTCAAGATAGAAACAAATTGAAAGGTGATCATAAGGCTCCTTATGATTGGATATTTTTAAACCATGGGTTCAAGATACTATTTCCATGCTAGCATTTTTCCTTGGACTGGATAGCAATTTGGAAGTGGGTGCATGCCTCCTTGAAATGGTGTATAATATCCATTATGGTGTTCCACATGCCAAACATAATTTTAATGAGCACATTGTAGAATCCATGCATAAATTTTTTTTAATGATTAAAGGAGGTTCCACCAAGACATTTAGGTTCACAACCTACTTGTGCTATCTTTTTCTATTCAAATTCAAAGGAATGTTTCAAACCAACAAGCTTCAGATTTAGCCCTATGGTAATAATAATCCTGAGCAAAAGAAAATGGCTCCAGTATATGAATGGACCATTGTTATAAGGTTGCATGATTCTTGAAGGAACTACAGTCATTTTGTAGACTAATTTTTGGCTCCATTGCATCAATCAATTACAAATACTCCAATTCCTAGATTGCCTATATCATGTAGAAAGTGCATTCAACTAGGAAAAGAAATACAATTTGTTGATTGGTACTTAATGGAAGAATATAATGTGCTAATATTTTATGGATCGTAAGTATAGCCATACAAACTTCCAATACATGTGATAGAAAGGGTTTTTTCTTTGGAATATGTAAGGTAGATGCAGAGTACTGATGAAAGATACTTTAGTGATCAAGGGAAGAAGACCTTATTTCCTTCTTTACCTTTTTCATGTGGAGGGATGACATTCGAGAGAAAAGCATTTAGTGTGGCATGTGATCTTTTGATTTTTTTTGATTTTTATGTTATCTATCACTGGCAATATGATCCATGTGACATCATTAAATCAATGATTATGCTCAATAAGAATGCTAGAATAGAATTCAACATCAAAGTAAACCCTTGCTTGAAAACTTGGGAAACAAGGATTCTTGGGATGAGATCAAAGTAGCAATGGAGAAAAGTGTTGCTGAGAATGGTATTTCTTTTGAACAATTGTTAGTAGAAATTATGGCATTGCATCGAAAGAAAATTAGAAGGTACAACATTTTTTTATGAAAAAAGTCATAAACCATCTAGTAGAGTAAAAATGCTAGATTCTCTAGAGAAGGAAGTTACAGAAAAAAATTGGTCACGATAAAAAATTACTTCCTTTTGGTCTATGAGAAAGGAGCTAGGTGATCCAAGAGCTCTTGTAGAGTATGGAGATAATGAAGAAGATATTGAGTTTAGCATATTATGGAATATAGAGCATCTAAATGAACAAGAAGATGAAGAAAGTGATGATGATAGGGAAGAAGAAATCCATGTCAATTTCAAACTTGGTTTAAGTGAGGCCACAAAAGAAGCATTTACTATAGGAGCAACCATAGCTGAAAAAATGGGTTATGAAGGTGGTTGTTTGGGGTCCCAAGGACAAGGAATTCCTACAGAAATAGATGTACAACATAGAAAACCAGTTGATAAATATGGACTTGGAGCTGATAAAGTAGACCAAGGGAAAACAAGTAGAGTAGAAACAATTCAATTTGTTAGAGCTTCAAATCCTTGTCCTCATGGTTAGACACAATCACAACTAGGACATTCCCATGGTGGAGGGCTTAGTGCAACTAGCACTACCTCTGGTAGTGATGGTATGGGTAGTAGTACTAGTAGTGATCAACATGTGCTACAACAAAAAAATACACATAAGAGGACAACAACACAATATACCATAGAAACACTAGGTGATCAAGCATATAGAAGAGGCAAAAGATTTTGATAGGTCCAACTCCAAGTCACACTACCAATGGATCCACCACAAAGGAGTTATTTCGAGGCACTCCCCCAATGCCAATTATTTTGGATACGAAATCATTAGAAACTTCAAGTACTCCTATTCCTTTGCCATTCAAGCATTCCATTGTTCCTGCATCCTTGGGTTTTGATTACATTGAAGAGTTTAAAAAGAAATCAGAATTGAATAAAAAAGAAAAGAAGAAACTGATGGAGAGTGCGTCTTCTCTAACTTCAGAGCCTAAAAAAACCATGGTATTACCCAAATTTGACACAAGTAAAGAAATCATGGAGTACACAATTCTTGTTCCCATAGTTCAAAACAAACTAGCAAATCAAATGGCTCCATCTGAATTCAAGGTGAACAATTTTCAATTGGATTTTTCTGGACTCAAAAATACTGACAAAATTAATGTATCAAAGAAGAACAATGAATTGGTGTACACATCATTGCTAAAGCAATATAGAGAGAAAAAAAGGTTGCAGAATCAAATTGAAAAGTTACAGGCAGACCTATCAAATGAGAAAAAAGAGAGGAAAGCAATAGATAACAAGAGCAATGAATTAGAAAAAAGAATTAAAATTTTTCCTCTACATTAACAAGCAAAGAGGATAAGCAGAATGAGACTATAGTGAGTGAATTGAAGCAAAGGCTAGATGAGAGCAACAAGAAATATGATGAGGAAAAATCCACTTCAGAAAATTAAGACTAAGCATTATAGTAGAGTACATAGTAGGAACAAAAAATAGAGAATAGAAAAAAAAAATAGTAGAAAGATTGGAAATGAAGTTGATGGAAGGAATAAAAATAGAGTGATCTGCATCAAATAAATTATTTCACATTTTGTAGAAACAATAAGCAACAAACAAATATTTAGAACTAAGAATAATGCAAAGTTGATCATTTTGTAGCGAGCATATTTTCAATTGATTGATGCTATAAAACAGCACCATATCGCTCAATTGAAATATTTAATGGAAAAAAAAGTAATGACATTAGAAATCAGCAAATCAAATTCAATAAATGGTCTACAAAGCTAGTGAGAATGTTTTGAAATCAAAATGGATTACTAATTGGCTTGCTACATCAATGACATTGTCATCTATCATTGAAAGTGTTTGAGAATGCGTGAAATAGAGAAATATTTATATTTAGTTTGCAAAACAAGATGAAGAAGATTACTGGATGTAAAGGTAGAAACTTCAAGGAGCTTAGTTTACGCGAGCACAGCACAAATGAGCAATTCATTGGAAAGAATGATTTCAGAAATAAGATAGAGGATGCAAGGAAGATTGATTTAGACTAGTTTCCTCAGAACCCAGATGTGGTGACCTATTTGGATTCCATCAAACCATTTCTAACCCTGAATGTAAAATTGACTAAAGAATCCAAGACAAGTTCCAATTTGAATTGTTAACAAATCTTTAAGTTAAACAGCATGAGTTAGAGACAAATGACAGATTCAAACACACGAAAGGTAGAGTTGCTAGAAAAGATGATGCATTAATTTTTTGATAATATGAGTTTCCAAGTTCTTTCATTTCTGTGTAAGAGTTGTCTTTGAGCAAGATTTTGCATTGTCAATGCCTCTATGTATTCCTTCATGTGATAATCAATTTAAAAGCTCAAATTCATACTTCAGTAATGTGTTGATGTTCAATTATCTGTATTATTTATTAGATCATTTGAAGAAAAAGTTTGGTAGTGGTTTCAACTTCTAGATATAATTGTTATTATGTTCATTGTTGTATATGCTACTAATACTATTGTTAATATGTCATTAATCTAATAAGCATTGAGTTGAGTGATGAATCATTGAGCACATGCTCAAGTTTTACTTTTAACACAATTAAAATATGAACTATAAAGTGATTTTAATTCTAGGCATCCATAATCATAGTGAAATTGCATTACAATTCACACATCAACACTCAATCTCCATGACTACTTAGCATATCCACTTTCATTTTATGTAGATTCATTTGCGTTATCTGTATTGGAATTGGGACAGTGGTTTGGTTAGTTTCATTGCTGTAGTTACTATCTATCAAAGTGCTTGGTTTGGTGCTGTAGTTCACTTTGTTGAGTTACAAGTCTTTCTTGGTCATCTTTCTGGTTGGTGAGAGGAGTTTGGGAAACTTTAAAGGCTTTAGAATTTGTTCTAAGGTTCCAAGTTTCCAGCGATCATAGCGATGTGGACTTATCTTGCCTTGACCTTTCAAAGGCACCATCATCTGACACCTCATTGAATACTATGTAAGGACTAATGTAAAATATAAAATACAATATAAATATAAAATATCACAATTTCATGGAATACAACATAAAATATCATCAACTACAATTTGACTTTTTTTAGAATACTTGATTCCTTGAAGTGCAATGATTCACAATTTCATTGAATACAGTATAAAATATCATCAACTACAATATGGAACAATGGAATCTATCCTGGGATCCATGAAGTGCAGTATAAATACCTAAAAGTTGCTAATTCTCTTGAATCTCTTCCATTTCCCAAACAGACTCGGGTTCCTCAAATTGGCATTCATCATCAGATAAAGTAAAAGAAAGTCACCTTAATTTGATTCAAATGCTCTTCATTTTTTTTTACTTTAATATCTCAAATTCAACATTCATTGTGTCATTTGTTTCAATGTCATCTATTTGAGTCCCATTGCCACTGCCAGTGCCACCAGTACCATCCTTTGGAATTGGAGTGTTGCACAACCCGGTCCCTCTTCTTTCACATGTGGACCTCTAGATTGCGAGTTCCCTTTCAAAAGGAAAATTTCTGACATTATACGCAATTCCTTTCATCCTCGAGCAATTTTCCAAATTCTTGCCTAGTTTGTTTCTTAACTTTGATTTCAAAAACCCCAATGTACTGAAAACTCTCTCTCCTCCACTGACCCCAATATCATTGTTTGAAATAAATTAGCAAGTTTGAATTATTCTGATATCGAACCACACAATATTTCACTCTGACCTAAGTTTGTCCAAATCTTTTTTATTGATCTCAAATCAAAGGCCTTGTCCTTACCCATGGATTTATACTGGTCCTTCATAGCTATTGCAAAACTCCTTCATTATTTTCTAAGCTTAGCTTTATCTAAAATTCCTTCTATTTTCTGCTCATTGTATGTTACAGTTTTCAAAAATTGTTAGATCTAGATTTTTACTTGAGCATAAATTTTGTTTTGGTTATCTTGGTTTTCCCAAAATTGAGGATACACAATACTCATGGCTTCAAGTATTTCATGTCAAGGGAATCTTTCACGAATCTCTGAGGAAGGAGATTTTGCAATTTCCTTCAAATTATCACCAACAGATTTAACAATGCCTTTAAAATCCTCCTCGTTAACAACTACTTCTCTACTAGAGCACCTGGCTTTGTTACATTGATAAATTTGTATCTCATATCCACATGCACAGATACATAAGTGCACGCTTGCATTAAACTATAAATAATTATTAGGATCATTCAAATCAATAATTTTCTGCCACATGAAATAATTTGTGTCATCTTGTGTTAGATCTAGATATAGATGATTGAGGGCCAAGCATGTATGTTTACGTAGATTGTCATATTCATTAATATACATAGTTTTTTCTTAGGCTTTCTTCACAAGCTTATTCATCACATCTAGCATTGGGAGAAGACTAGTTAAAGTCAAGAGTGTCTCTATATCGCTTAACCTATGTAAAAGGTCAGGAGCTTTGTCTACTGTGCTGTGATTTTCGTACATCACTCCAATCAAAGATTGATATTCTAAAAGAACTCGTTGTGTTGGTCCATGCAGGGAGATCCATCTGGTATTGAAATCCTTGAGAACTTTGTTTCTTGGTGTTATTCCCTTAGCAAAATTTTGAAATTATGTTAAATGTTTAAGACTTCAACAGAAGTATGTGTGGATCTCGTAGACTAGATTTTCAACTTTTGATACTATAGGAAACTTGCTTACAATTTTGAATGCTAAATTCATTATGTGGGCCATGTAGTGAATGCCAAACATGTATGGTGCACAAGTAGTTTGTAACTTTGTGCAAACACTGGTCCTTTGACCTTGCATCACTCGAACTCCATCAACTCCTAGACACACCAACTTTTTTGTAATTGTCAACTCATCCATACTTGCAATTTCATTCAAAGATTTCTTGACTAGTTCAAATATATTTTGTGATGTTGAACTATCCTTCATTTTATGAACACAGAGAAGATGAGCTTGATGAAAATGTTGTTGTATAGTATACAAATGTATACAGACCCAAGAAGTATTGTCTACCATAGTAACTTCATCTAAAGATAATGAAATGAAATTTGACTCTTTTACTTTATCCTTTAAATCTTCCTTTTCCATTGCAGCAAGACAATTTTCCCATTCCCATCTAGCGTTTACTAACCAATGTGAGTAGGGATAGTGTGGAACATTCAAATAAGATAATAAACTTGACATAGGATTCCCTCTGGACAAAATATGAAAAAC
Organism: Sequoia sempervirens; assembly: GCA_007258455.2. Taxonomy (NCBI): domain Eukaryota; kingdom Viridiplantae; phylum Streptophyta; class Pinopsida; order Cupressales; family Cupressaceae; genus Sequoia; species Sequoia sempervirens. Next base: position 46,010 of record VDFB02123507.1, on the reverse strand, counting down.
AACACTTGTTTGAATAGTTTTTGATAGATTTGTTGTTTCCATTGCTTTTCCAAATTGAGCCTCAAGTGTACCTTTACATGCAGTAATGTTCAACATTCTTTTTTCATGCTCTTCATAATCCACGACATACCTAACATGAAGACATTCTTCCTTTGATTTCCATCATACGATTGATTCTTCCTTTTCGTCTATGATTTGTTTTTCATAACTTTACTAATATGCTTTTCTATAGTGTCAATCTTTAGCTACAACATCTTGGTTGTTTCACATTTCCAACTACAAATCTTACATTTGGCCAATGTTTCCTTTTCAATATAATTTGCATTTCCAATACCGACTAGTACCATGAATGGGTACTTTGACAACCAACCAAGTTGAAAAATCCTTGTCATTTCGCACTCGCACCCCCTTTTTGGTTTATTTTTTCTTTCCTTGCTACCAACATCATCATCCTCATCCAAGTCAATTATCTCATTCTAGCTAACTGGGCCCATGGTATCCCTTGGAACATCTTCTGTGGTATTTCCATCCTAATTTGATACATTTTGATTTAAATCAATGACAACTCAACTTGACCTTCCAGTGGTGGTGAGGTATTATGAATGCTACCAATATTTGGTGGAAGATTTACTGATGTAGCTCCATCTTGACCTGATGGATCAAAACTAGAAGCTTTGGTGATTCCAAAGAAAGATTGTATGGTACGTCTATGTTTTTGGCATATTGATGGCCTCCCAGTCTCTTCACCACCTTGAGGAGTGGTAGGAGGCTCTTCACCACCTCGAGGAGCTTGAGGAGTGGAAGGAGTATCTTCACCACCCTGAGGAGTGGCAGGAGTCTGAGGAGAGGAAAAAGCCTTACCACCCTGAGGAGCAGAAGGAGTCTAAGGAGCGGAATTGGTCTCTTCACCACCCTGAGGAGTGACATGAGCCTTACCCTTGCTACTTGATTTGATCGACATATTGATCTCTGATTCGCTCGACATATTCATCTCACTTCAAATAAAAACTAGAAAAAAATGTCTTCTTCTTTAAGGACAAAGAATAATAATATAGATCCCATTCCCTACTCAATATCATCTTTAAAACTAAAGCAAGAATGGAAAAGAGATAAAGAAAACTTATTATTATAACTAATAACATTATGAAGAAATGATCACTCACCTAGGGTAAGTCTATGTTTTCATCTTTTGTTGACTTCCGAATTGAGAAGTAGAACTTCATAATCGAACAAAATGTGTAAGAATAAATGACACTTTCAATTGTATTTATATCAATCCATGATTCCATATTTGGCGAATTTTGTAGGATTTTTAAATGGTATATTAAAAATTTGGCAAATATCGTGCGCTTATACAACGATACGTTGTAATTTTCAAGGCAAAATGTGTCCTCAAATGTAATTATTTTTTAATGTTATTGGAGAAATAGCTCTTCACAAGCAACTATTTGTAAATTTTAAATGGAAAAATGGGTCCTAATACAATGTTGTTTTAATAGTATTGGCAAATATGTACGTGTTTAATTAAATGCTTTTAGGATTCTAGGATAAAATATTAGTCAGTCCAATTAAAACACGTAGTTTGAAAATGGCGAATTTGTTGCTTAAATATGCCTAATAAAAAAAACTCATTGGCGAATGGACATAGTTCGTAAAATCCGGGCGAGTTGGACACCCTATTGGGTGTGAGAAATTTGCCAAATTTGACTTGGCTAATTCCTAGAATTCTCCAATTGGCGAAGATTTTCCACTAAATGTAATACCCCTCCGTGTCGGTTGTTTTGAACTTTTGTGTGAGTATTTGTGTGTGCTTCATTGATTACTGTGTTATTTGATTGTGTGGAAAATATAATATGTTTGTAGTCATGCTTAAATTATTAATTAGATCATAAGTGAAATTGCAAAGTTATTTAAAATATAATTAGAAATTAAAGTAATAATCAATTAAATTAAATCAAATGATTTAGAACAAATGATCAATCAAATTAATTCGTTAAAAGTAAAAGTGATATTATTAGACAAATTGATTTAAATTGTTATGAACAAATAATCTTGAAAAGATAATTATTATCATCAGAAATTTAATGGATGCTTATTTAGAATCTTGCAAATGGTTGATTTTAATTATTTTAATGTGGAAGTAATTAATTAATAATGTATTGTGAAAATAATGAATATATATATATATTTAAATAAAAAATTCATTTTTGTGGATTTAAATTTATTTAGTTTAATCAAAATGCATGATAAAAGAAAATGAAATATAAATACATGAAAAGGCAACAAAAGAAATTAGGGATTAATTGGATTTATTTCTTGAGTTGTGACTTTTGGTATTCTCTAGAAGAGGAAACAGAAGAGCCTTCTTGTATGAGATTTTATTTATCTTTGGTTTGGGAAGGGGGTGGTATTCTCTTTCCAACAGATTTTGGGGAGAAATTTGGCAGTAAAAATTTCTGTTATAGTATTGCATTGTTTTTATTATTCTGAGAATTCATTGAGGAAGAAGATTGGAGTTGAAGGGAGGATTTTGTAGCTGCTGCTGGAAACATTCGTTGGAGGAGGATTGGATTGGCAAAAGGAATAGAGCTTCTACATAACTTCTTCAACTGTAGGATGCCAGGTTCCTCACTTATTTATTTGCTGCAGCATTAAATAAAATAGCAATTGATTGGAATTGTTTCGCTGTGTATGAAATTTTCGTTTGGGGATTGGGTTTGTTGTTTGTTAAAATGGAATTTGGTGGGGTTCTTGACTGTCAATTATTAGATTGAAATTTTTTGGGAGTTCGAGACTATTGTTTATTTAAATGAAATAAATTGTTGGATTTGTACTGTTGTTCATTATAATATAACTAAGATGAGAATTTTGGAAAAGAACCAGTAATACTATAGTTTTGTCTGGAAAATATAATTAATCAACTTAAGAATAATCTTTTACTGGGAAAACTAGGTTGTGTATATTCTTGTTTATATTTAATCATATATAGAAAAAAAAAATTATATAGTGTTAACTCGGTGTGAATATTGGCCATGGCAATTGTTATTCCATGTGTTAAGTTAATTATGCATATGTTGTATTTATGTACTCAGATGGTTTCTTTTCAATGATTTTCATGTATGTGTTATAATTGTTAATGTTTATTTTGTTTTGGATTATATCTTTGGATTTTATTCTTTATTGTTGTTGTGTGGATCTCAGTCTCGTAATGACTCCTCGTGTACCCCAAGGGATGTATGTGCTAATGAATCTACTTAAATGAAATTCATGTCATATCTTAATGTGTATTACATGTATGTTATGTGTACTTTAAAAAAAAATATTGTGCTATAATTATTGCTTAATTTGTCCTTTGGGGTTCACACGGCGGGGCGTTACATCATGGTATCAGAGCATAGGTTCATACACTGGGCACTATGTGTGCTCACTATGTAACCTTGCGCTTAGACCGTGAGTATTGAGTTTCACTTTGCTTTTGTCATTGTTGTGAACTTGAATTTCTTCTATTAGTTGGTGTTGGGTCGATGGTGCAGGAAACTGATGGGAAAGGATAGGACCCTCGGTGTAGTGCGCAATGCACCGATATCATTCCTGTCGGGGATGCTCTATGGACCCTTGTTTTAGTGTGATGTGTTTCTTGGTGATGTGTTTTATGTGTGTGAATATGCCAAGTGTGTGTGGAATCTACGATTTTGTTGTCCTTGAGTGATGAATTATGTTTCTTGAATCTGTGAAGGTGTAAAATTTTACTCTTTTTTGAAATTAATGTGAATTTTGGTGTTGAATAATGGTTAAAGTGGAGTTCTTTGTGTGAAAATTATGAGTTTTAATAAAAATGTAAGGTTTTGTGGATAATTATTCTATGAATTTTAGCAGAATATAGTATCCTGAGGCTAAGATGTAACTTGAATTATTGGTACTAATGTGCAATGCTCTATGGTAGCTTTTGATTTATAGGAAGTGGGCTTCAGAAAGCATAGTGACAAAGGTAATGTAATTGTAATATGCAGGTATAGATACTTATAATGTCAAGTAGTAATTCATTTTGATATAGTATAGGAATTAGATTTATGGTTAGTATCCTAATACGAATATTTCCTAACTACTTGGAAGAAAAATTGTTTATGAGTTACTAGAATTATTTTGACTATTATGTATTGTTTAGTGGGAGGGAAAGTGTGGTATCACTCGCTCGCGAGTGCCCTACTATGCTGGGATTTCCTCTCACGATGTATTTGTGATATATATGTATTGTGCACAATGTTTGTTTGCATGCAGGATTGCAGGAACTAAGCCTCGATTCCACTTGCATTGTCAGGATAGGACGAGCACCATAAACACCCAATGGGATTGATGTGGAAAATAGGAACTAACAAGAAAGTTTCCCCAACCTAGTTCATCATATGCCCTTGTGTTTGTCAAATTGGTCTGGTTGCAATCCCGTCACCATTTTTGTGTTGGTATCCTTTCCTTATTTTTGGTTTGTTTAATTTTCATGGCTTAATTGATGTCATTTAATTGATGTTTTAATTTATGGTGTTGATGTGCTTATGATCATTGATATTGTTGTGTTACCATGTTTATGATTGAGCTCGACTTCTAGGAGTAAGTCAATTTTTAAGGGGGGGAGGATGTAATACCCCTCCGTGTCAGTTGTTTTGAACTTTTGTGTGAGTATTTGTGTGTGCTTCATTGATTACTGTGTTATTTGATTGTGTGGAAAATATAATATGTTTGTAGTCATGCTTAAATAATTAATTAGATCATAAGTGAAATTGCAAGGTTATTTAAAATATAATTAGAAATTAAAGTAATAATCAATTAAATTAGATCAAATGATTTAGAACAAATGATCAATCAAATTAATTCGTTAAAAGTAAAAGTGATATTATTAGACAAATTGATTTAAATTGTTATGAACAAATAATCTTGAAAAGATAATTATTATCATAAGAAATTTAATGGATGCTTATTTAGAATCTTGCAAATGGTTGATTTTAATTATTTTAATGTGGAAGTAATTAATTAATAATGTATTGTGAAAATACTGAATATATATATATATTTAAATAAAAAATTCATTTTTGTGGATTTAAATTTATTTAGTTTAATCAAAATGCATGATAAAAGAAAATGAAATATAAATACATGAAAAGGAAACAAAAGAAATTAGGGATTAATTGGATTTATTTCTTGAGTTGTGAATTTTGGTATTCTCTGGAAGAGGAAACAGAAGAGGCTTCTTGTGTGAGATTTTATTTATCTTTGGTTTGGGAAGGGGGTGGTATTCTCTTGCCAACAAATTTTGGGGAGAAATTTGGCAGTAAAAATTTGTGTTATAGTATTGCATTGTTTTTATTATTCTGAGAATTCATTGAGGAAGAGGATTGGAGTTGAAGGGAGGATTTTGTAGCTGCTGCTGGAAACATTCATTGGAGGAGGATTGGATTGGCAAAAGGAATAGAGCTTCTACATATCTTCTTCAACCGCAGGACGCCAGGTTCCTCACTTATTTATTTGCTACAGCATTAAATAAAATAGCAATTGATTGGAATTGTTTCACTGTGTATGAAATTTTTGTTTGGGGATTGGGTTTGTTGTTTGTTAAAATGGAATTTGGTGGGGTTCTTGACTGTCAATTATTAGATTGAAATTTTCTAGGAGTTCGGGACTATTGTTTATTTAAATGAAATAAATTGTTGGATTTGTACTATTGTTCATTATAATATAACTAACATGAGAAGTTTGGAAAAGAACCAGTAATACTATAGTTTTGTTTGGAAAATATAATTAATCAACTTAAGAATAATCTTTTACTGGGAAAACTAGGTTGTGTATATTCTTGTTTATATTTAATCATATATAGAAAAAAAAATTATATAGTGTTTATTTTGTTTCCTGACTTCGAAATATATATATATATAGGTTTATATATATATATATATAATAGAGATATATATAATTATTTATACCTGTGAAAATAGTGAATGAAAATTAAAATTCATTGAATTTGTCATTATTTTTCCGTCACTGTGCATAGTATTGAAATTCGGGTTTTATATTTTATATTGACTGTGTGTGGGGGTTTGGCCTTGGCTGTACCCACCACCCCGCCACTGGTCTGTGTGACAGTCTGCAGACTGTCCACGACAGTCCGTAGGACTGCCGTGAGCAGTCTGTAGACTGCCCACGGCCGGCGACGTAGTTCCTCGTGCCTGTGTGTTGTGAATAAAATTTCCCATGGAAATTTGTATTGAATCTAAACTTCTTTTAATCCATGAATTTTTATAATTTATTTTCTGTGCAGATTTTTATTTTTATTAATATATATATATATATATATATATATATATATATATATATATATATGTATATATATATTTATATATATATATATATGTATGTATATATATATTTATATATATAAATATATATTTTATAATTTATTCATTCTGATTTCTCTGATTTAACCATTGCTATATTATTTAACTAATTTAACTATTATTTTAAAAAATATATATATATTCTGTTTCTTTTCTGATTAATTATATATTCTGTTAATTTAACTGTTATTTAAAAAAAAAAATATATATAGTTTCTGTTTCTTTTCTGATTAAAATAAAATGGAATTTAGTTATAGTGGAAATAATAAAATAGAAATAAATCTTTTGTTTATCATTATTTTGATTTGTAAGATAATTTTAGTAGAAAAAAAAAATCAATTTACGAATATATGATAGCATTGATTTATTTAATTCTTGTTTTGAGTGAATATTTTGGAATATAAAAGAATTCCTTTTTTAATCTGTGAATTTTGATAGGATAATATATAGATATGTAGTGGTTTTGAAAAGGTATTTTTGGGTGTAAATTTATTTAGATAGACTTAAGATTTTAAGGTGGTAATTTCGAATATGTAGTTCAAGTATTTAGAGTATTGTTATTATTGTTATTTTAAAGTATAGACAATTGATCTTAAGTGGTTTTCTCAACTAATTTAAATATTGGAAGTGAGTGTTAAGATAGTATGATGAAAGGAAATGGAAATAATGTTTTAGACATAAGTAGTTATGAAATGATAATGAGTTAAATACCCAATTATTAAGAAGTTTTCAATTATGTTGATAAATGAAAAGGGAAATTTAAATGTATGGGCATGGTTAGAGATTGAGTAGGGTATTCTTGAATTGAATAGTTTATTGGTGAAATGGATTTTAATCTTTTGAAAATTGACTTCCTTTATATTCATTTAATGGTTGATTTGTAAGTTCTCTTTATGGATAAGTCTTTTAGAACACTTGTGATGGTTATCATGAATTGTTTTAGTATGGGTAAGTTGTAAAGTTATTTAGTTCTGGTCGTTATTTCATTGGTTAATAAATATTGTTCTCATTTGAATTTTTGGTTGTTGTTTATTTTGCAAGTGTTTTTGTGGGTTGTGAGTGGTTGAGTATTTAAGGTGTTCTTTAATTTGGTTCCTTGGAGGCCTGGTTGTATGCTTTTACCTCTGTTGTTGAAGGACTGTTCCATGTTGGTGTGAATGCCTTTGGAGGTTAGTTTTGATTCAAGGAATCCGTTGTCATTTAATTTGTGTTGCAATGTAATCGGGAACTTATATTTTGTTGATGAGTTGTGGGTAGTTGATCTTCTTGGATTTCCGATTTATTTTGTATCAGAGTGGTTTATGTAGTCTGGATGTGGTTGTTGATCTTATTTTAATGTATTCACTCATCATATTTGAATTGAAAATAGTTCTTGTGGCTTTGCAATTATTGTTGTCATTGCTATGTTGTTGTGTTTATGAAAGTGATTTGCGTACCATCATAAGGGGGTTCTTGTGAGGAGAAAATTGAGGTCTCCCATGGAATGCCTAGTTGGTGACTTTTGGTTTCATTTAGTGATTTCGTGAATTAAAGGTTGATTTTCTTTTGCGTTTTCCTATTTGAGGTGACGCCATTGTTAATTTGTAGATGGGTCTTGATAAATCTTTCCTTGTTATGGCTTTTTCTGATTTACTCTCATATTTGAGGAAATTTTATCCTTGTGTTGGAATTATTGGAGAAATACTCATGTGGCTTCACTTTACCCTCATTGTGGGTTTTCATTATTTTGGCTTCCAGAGGCTTGAGATGATTTTCTATTGATGTTCTTTCTCTTATGGGCCCTTGATGTGGCAACTGTTCTGGTTTCATGATTTTAAAAAGGGTTGTACGGAATTTGTTGAGACTTGGAAATTGTATTTATAGCGAGATGGGTAAAGCCTCGCATGCTTCTTAGTTGTGATCTAATATTCTTATTTTGATGGTACAACCCTTGGTTTTTATGTTGTTGGGTCTCTAGGGAGAGTGGCTCCTCGTGGGGGCCGGTGCCCCGTTTAAGGGGAAGGGATTTGGATAACCCACGAGTGAGTTTGTAAACAAGTGAAAACCTAATAATTAACTTAGGAGGGTTGGGTAGTAATATCATTATAAGATTAATAAAATGGATGCCTCGTCTTCATTAGTGCTTTCACAGACTAATGGAAGGCTGAGAAGGCCGTGGTTGGCAAGGTCGTGACCTCATCTCCACGAGAGGTCTACTTATCCGCATGAGTCACCCTATGGACCGACGCCTCCAGTTGGGAGGAAGAGCACAAGACAGCCATAGATGGGACCGACGCCTCCAGTTGGGAGGAAGAGCACAGGACAGCCCATGTAGGACTATGCGATGACACTCTCCCCTAGTTGCCCATGTGTTTTACTTTATTGAGTTCCTCTGGAAGTGGGTTATGGGAGTTGTTTTAGATTGTTCTTTGAATTGATTTAAATTGATTTATGATTATTGTTTTAATACATCTTTAGTATGTTTTGTGGTCTTGTATGATCTCATTTATATTTGATTTATGATCTTGTATCTTATTATACTGTGATATGATGCTATTGTGTTGTTTAATTGCAATTTGGAATTGTATTATGTTTAGTTGATTTGGAAGTGTTTCATGATCATCCTTTGGTTACTTGTTACTGGTCATTGCTTTGATTTATGTGATGAGATGTATGATTTTAAGTTATTTTAATGACTCTTGGTTGTTGTTGATTATGTCTTTGTAATCCTTGAGTTTTATGATACTTTTGTATGTTGTTGAGTCTTGTGGTTCCCTGTTTGGATGTTCTTGGTTGTGGTCTCTTCTTGTTAGCTCCCAGCACGGGGGGTGGGTCTTCGGACTCACATGGTCAGGTGGAATGTGCTAAGCACCCCATTGGGTCCCCAGTCGAGGATCGAGAGGTGCGGATTGGTGTGGTTGCAGTGACTCCAGAGTTGTATCCGTCTTGGAGCCAGTTTTCATCTATTTATTTGTATCATGATTCTTGTGTATGGTTTCCATTTATGTTTGGAAACACCTTTGTATCATTGTACCTCTAGAACATTGTACTGTAATGTAATGTTAACTCGGTGTGAATATTGGCCATGGCAATTGTTATTCCATGTGTTAAGTTAATTATGCATATGTTGTATTTATGTACTCAGATGGTTTCTTTTCAATGATTTTCATGTATGTGTTATAATTGTTAATGTTTATTTTATTTTGGATTAAATCTTTGTATTTCATTCTTTATTGTTGTTGTGTGGATCTCAGTCTCGTAATGACTCCTCATGTACCCCAAGGGATGTATGTGCTAATGAATCTACTTAAATGAAATTCATGTCATATCTTAATGTGTATTACATGTATGTTATGTGTACTTTAAAAAAAAAATTGTGCTATAATTATTGCTTAATTTGTCCTTTGGGGTTCACACGGCGGGGCGTTACATCATGGTATCAGAGCATAGGTTCATACACTGGGCACTATGTGTGCTCACTATGTAACCTTGCGCTTAGACCCGTGAGTATTGAGTTTCACTTTGCTTTTGTCATTGTTGTGAACTTGAATTTCTTCTATTAGTTGGTGTCGGGTCGATGGTGCAGGAAACTGATGGGAAAGGATAGGACCCTCGGTGTAGTGCGCAATGCACCGATATCATTCCTGTCGGGGATGCTCTATGGACCCTCGTTTTAGTGTGATGTGTTTCTTGGTGATGTGTTTTATGTGTGTGAATATGCCAAGTATGTGTGGAATCTACGATTTTGTTGTCCTTGAGTGATGAATTATGTTTCTTGAATCTGTGAAGGTGTAAAATTTTACTCTTTTTTGAAATTAATGTGAATTTTGGTGTTGAATAATGGTTAAAGTGGAGTTCTTTGTGTGAAAATTATGAGTTTTAATAAAAATGTAAGGTTTTGTGGATAATTATTCTATGAATTTTAGCAGAATATAGTATCCTGAGGCTAAGATGCAACTTGAATTATTGGTAGTAATGTGCAATGCTCTATGGTAGCTTTTGATTTATAGGAAGTGGGCTTCAGAAAGCATAGTGACAAAGGTAATGTAATTGTAATATGCAGGTATAGATACTTATAATGTCAAGTAGTAATTCATTTTGATATAGTATAGGAATTAGATTTATGGTTAGTATCCTAATACGAATATTTCCTAACTAGTTGGAAGAAAAATTGTTTATGAGTTACTAGAATTATTTTGACTATTATGTATTGTTTAGTGGGAGGGACAGTGTGGTATCACTCGCTCGCGAGTGCCCTACTATGCTGGGATTTCCTCTCACAATGTATTTGTGATATATATGTATTGTGCACAATGTTTGTTTGCATGCAGGATTGCAGGAACTAAGCCTCGATTCCACCTGCATTGTCAGGATAGGATGAGCACCATAAACACCCAATGGGATTGACGTGGAAAATAGGAACTAACAAGAAAGTTTCCCCAACCTAGTTCATCATATGCCCTTGTGTTTGTCAAATTGGTCTGGTTGCAATCCCGTCACCATTTTTGTGTTGGTATCCTTTCCTTATTTTTGGTTTGTTTAATTTTCATGGCTTAATTGATGTCATTTAATTGATGTTTTAATTTATGGTGTTGATGTGCTTATGATCATTGATATTGTTGTGTTACCATGTTTATGATTGAGCTCGACTTCTAGGAGTAAGTCAATTTTTAAGGGGGGGAGGATGTAATACCCCTCCGTGTCGGTTGTTTTGAACTTTTGTGTGAGTATTTGTGTGTGCTTCATTGATTACTGTGTTATTTTATTGTGTGGAAAATATAATATGTTTGTAGTCATGCTTAAATAATTAATTAGATCATCAGTGAAATTGCAAGGTTATTTAAAATATAATTAGAAATTAAAGTAATAATCAATTAAATTAAATCAAATTATTTAGAACAAATGATCAATCAAATTAATTCGTTAAAAGTAAAAGTGATATTATTAGACAAATTGATTTAAATTGTTATGAACAAATAATCTTGAAAAGATAATTATTATCATAAGAAATTTATTAGATGCTTATTTAGAATCTTGCAAATGGTTGATTTTAATTATTTTAATGTGGAAGTAATTAATTAATAATGTATTGTGAAAATAATGAATATATATATATATATATATATTTAAATAAAAAATTCATTTTTGTGGATTTAAATTTATTTAGTTTAATCAAAATGCATGATAAAAGAAAATGAAATATAAATACATGAAAAGGCAACAAAATAAATTAGGGATTAATTGGATTTATTTCTTGAGTTGTGACTTTTGGTATTCTCTGGAAGAGGAAACAAAAGAGGCTTCTTGTGTGAGATTTTATTTATCTTTGGTTTGGGAAGGGGGTGGTATTCTCTTGCCAACAGATTTTGGGGAGAAATTTGGCAGTAAAAATTTATGTTATAGTGTTGCATTGTTTTTATTATTCTGAGAATTCATTGAGGAAGAGGATTGGAGTTGAAGGGAGGATTTTGTAGCTGCTGCTGGAAACATTCATTGGAGGAGGATTGGATTGGCAAAAGGAATAGAGCTTCTACATATCTTCTTCAACCGCAGGACGCCAGGTTCCTCACTTATTTATTTGCTACAACATTAAATAAAATAGCAATTGATTGGAATTGTTTCGCTGTGTATGAAATTTTCGTTTGGGGATTGGGTTTGTTGTTTGTTAAAATGGAATTTGGTGGGGTTCTTGACTGTCAATTATTAGATTGAAATTTTCTGGGAGTTTGGGACTATTGTTTATTTAAATGAAATAAATTGTTGGATTTGTACTGTTGTTCATTATAATATAACTAACATGAGAAGTTTGAAAAAGAACCAGTAATACTATAGTTTTGTTTGGAAAATATAATTAATCAACTTAAGAATAATCTTTTACTGGGAAAACTAGGTTGTGTATATTCTTGTTTATATTTAATCATATACAGAAAAAAAAAATTATATAGTGTTTATTTTGTTTCCAGACTTCGAAATATATATATATATATAGGTTTATATATATATATATATATATATAATAGAGATATATATAATTATTTATACCTGTGAAAATAGTGAATGAAAATTAAAATTCATTGAATTTGTCATTATTTTTCCGTCACTGTGCATAGTATTGAAATTCGGGTTTTATATTTTATATTGACTGTGTGTGGGGGTTCGGCCTTGGCCGTACCCACCACCCCGCCACTGGTCCGTGTGACAGTCTGCAGACTGTCCACGGTAGTCCGTAGGACTGCCATGACCAGTCCGTAGACTTCCCACGGCCAGCGACATAGTTCCCCATGCCTGTGTGTTGGGAATAAAATTTCCCATGGAAATTTGTATGTAATCTAAACTTCTTTTAATCCGTGAATTTTTATAATTTATTTTCTGTGCGGATTTTTATTTTTATTAATATATATATATGTATATATATATATATGTATATATATATATGTATATATATATTTATATATATAAATATATATTTTATAATTTATTCATTATGATTTCTCTGATTTAACCATTGCTATATTATTTAACTAATTTAACTGTTATTTTAAAATATATTCTGTTAATTTAACTGTTATTTAAAAATATATATATATATAGTTTCTGTTTCTTTTCTGATTAAAATAAAACAGAATTTAGTTATAGTGGAAATAATAAAATAGAAAGAAATCTTTTGTTTATCATTATTTTGATTTGTAAGATAATTTTAGTAGAAAAAAAAAATCAATTTATGAATATATGATAGCATTGATTTATTTAATTCTTGTTTTGAGTGAATATTTTGGAATAGAAAAGAATTCCTTTTTTAATCTGTGAATTTTGATAGGATAATATATAGATATGTAGTGGTTTTGAAAAGGTATTTTTGGGTGTAAATTTATTTAGATAGATTTAAGATTTTAAGGTGGTAATTTCTAATATGTAGTTCAAGTATTTAGAGTATTGCTATTATTTTTATTTTAAAGTATAGACAATTGATCTTAAGTGGTTTTCTCAATTAATTTAAATATTGGAAGTGAGTGTTAAGTTAGTATGATGAAAGGAAATGGAAATAATGTTTTAGACTTAAGTAGTTATGAAATCATAATGAGTTAAATACCCAATTATTAAGAAGTTTTCAATTATGTTGATAAATGAAAAGGGAAATTTAAATGTAAGGGCATGGTTAGAGATTGAGTAGGGTATTCTTGAATTGAATAGTTTATTGGTGAAATGGATTTTAATCTTTTGAAAATTGACTTCCTTTATATTCATTTAATGGTTGATTTGTAAGTTCTCTTTATGGATAAGTCTTTTAGAATACTTGTGATGGTTATCATAAATTGTTTTAGTATGGGTAAGTTGTAAAGTTATTTAGTTCTGGTCGTTATTTCATTGGTTAATAAATATTGTTCTCATTTGAATTTTTGGTTGTTGGTTATTTTGCAAGTGTTTTTGTGGGTTGTGAGTGGTTGAGTATTTAAGGTGTTCTTTAATTTGGTTCCTTGGAGGCCTGGTTGTATGCTTTTACCTCTGTTGTTGAAGGATTGTTCCATGTTGGTGTGAATGCCTTTGGAGGTTAGTTTTGATTCAAGGAATCTGTTGTCATTTAATTTGTGTTGCAATGTAATTGGGAACTTGTATTTTGTTGATGAGTTGTGGGTAGTTGATCTTCTTATATTTCCGATTTATTTTGTATCAGAGTGGTTTATGTAGTCTGGATGTGGTTGTTGATCTTATTTTAATGTATTCACTCATCATATTTGAATTGAAAATAGTTCTTGTGGCTTTGCAATTATTGTTGTCATTGCTATGTTGTTGTGTTTATGAAAGTGATTTGCGTACCATCATAAGGGGGTTCTTGTGAGGAGAAAATTGAGGTCTCCCATGGAATGCCTAGTTGGTGGCTTTTGGTTTCATTTAGTGATTTCATGAATTAAAGGTTGATTTTCTTTTGTGTTTTCCTATTTGAGGTGACACCATTAATAATTTGTAGATGGGTCTTGATGAATCTTTCCTTGTTATGGCTTTTTCTGATTTACTCTCATATTTGAGGAAATTTTATCCTTGTGTTGGAATTATTGGAGAAATACTCATGTGGCTTCACTTTACCCTCGTTGTGGGTTTTCATTATTTTGGTTTCAGAGGCTTGAGATGATTTTCTATTGATGTTCTTTCTCTTATGGGCCCTTGATGTGGCAAGTGTTTTGGTTTCATGATTTTAAAAAGGGTTGTACAGAATTTGTTGAGACTTGGAAATTGTATTTATAGCGAGATGGGTAATGCCTAGCATGCTTCTCGGTTGTGATCTAATATTCTTATTTTGATGGTACAACCCTTGGTTTTGATGTTGTTGGGTCTCTAGGGAGAGTGGCTCCTCGTGGGGGCCGGCGCCCCGTTTAAGGGGAAGGCCTCAGGATAACCCACAAGTGAGTTAGTAAACAAGTGAAAACCTAATAATTAACTTAGGAGGGTTGGGTAGTAATATCATTATAAGATTAATAAAATGGATGCCTCGTCTTCATTAGTGCTTTCACAGACTAATGGAAGGCTGAGAAGGCCATGGTTGGGAAGGTCGTGACCTCGTCTCCACGAGAGGTCTACGGCTCCGCATGAGTCACCCTATGGACCGGTGCCTATAGTTGGGAGGAAGAGCACAGGACAGCCATAGATGGGACCGGCGCCTCCAGTTGGGAGGAAGAGCACAGGACAGCCCATGTAGGACTATGCGATGACACTCTCCCCTAGTTGCCCATGTGTTTTACTTTATTGAGTTCCTCTGGAAGTGGGTTATGAGAGTTGTTTTAGATTGTTGTTTGAATTGATTTAAATTGATTTATGATTATTGTTTTAATACATCTTTATTATGTTTTTTGGTCTTGTATGATCTCATTTATATTTGATTTACGATCTTGTATCTTATGATACTGTGATATGATGTTATTGTGTTGTTTAATTGCAATTTGGAATTGTATTATGTTTAGTTGATTTGGAAGTGTTTCATGATCATCCTTTGGTTACTTGTTACTGGTCATTGCTTTGATTTATGTGATGAGATGTATGATTTTAAGTTATTTTAATGACTCTTGGTTGTTGTTGATTATGTCTTTGTAATCCTTGAGTTTTATGATACTTTTGTATGTTGTTGAGTCTTGTGGTTCCCTATTTGGATGTTCTTGGTTGTGGTCTCTTCTTGTTAGCTCCCAGCACAGGGGGGTGGATCTTCGGACTCACATGGTCGGGTGGAACATGCTAAGCACCCCATTGGGTCCCCAATCGAGGATCGAGAGGTGTGGATTGGTGCGGTTGCAACGACTCCAGAGTTGTATCCGTCTTGGAGCCAGTTTTCATCTATTTATTTGTATCATGATTCTTGTGTATGGTTTCCATTTATGTTTGGAAACACCTTTGTATCATTGTACCTCTAGAACATTGTACTGTAATGTAATGTTAACTCGGTGTGAATATTGGCCATGGCAATTGTTATTCCATGTGTTAAGTTAATTATGCATATGTTGTATTTATGTACTTAGATGGTTTCTTTTCAATGATTTTCATGTATGTGTTATAATTGTTAATGTTTATTTTGTTATGGATTATATCTTTGGATTTTATTCTTTATTGTTGTTGTGTGGATCTCAGTCTCGTAATGACTCCTCATGTACCCCAAGGGATGTATGTGCTAATGAATCTACTTAAATGAAATTCATGTCATATCTTAATGTGTATTACATGTATGTTATGTGTACTTTTTAAAAAAAAATTATGCTATAATTATTGTTTAATTTGTCCTTTGGGGTTCACACGGCGGGGCGTTACACTAAATTTTTCCCTAGTAAATGCACAAGTGATGCTTCCTATATTGCAAGGTCATTTTTCAAAGAGGTAGTTAGAATTCATGGTCTACCATTGACAATTGTGTCTGACAGAGATAGCATGTTTGTATGACAATTTTGGAGAACTCTTTGGAAGAAATTGGGAACCAAATTGACCTTTAGTTCTACTTATCATCCACAAATAGATGAGAAAACTGAAGTTGTCAATAAAAGCCTTGGGAATCTACTCAGATGTTTGAAAAAAGAGAATTCACAACAATGGGATCTCATTCTTCCACAGGTTGGGTTTTCCTATAATGACTCTATCAATAGAAGTGTTGGGAAAAGTCCATTTGAGATAGTTTATGGATTGAAGCCAACGGGAGTGTTTGAGCTTAGGGATATGAAGGGTATGGAGAGGAGTGTTGAAGGAGAGGAATTTGCAATTGTAATGAGGGACATACATCAACAAGTGAAATAAAACCTTCAAAAGAATGTGGAAAAGTACAAGCAACATGCATATTTGAAGAAGAGGGGTGTTCAATCCAAAGTGGGAGACTTAGTATTGGCTCATTTAAGTAAATAAAGGCTGCCCAAGGGAAAGTATACAAATTTTCAAATGAAAAATATTGGGCCACGCAGGGTGGTCTACAAATTTGGTGAAAATGCCTATGAGATAGAACTCCCTCCTGGAGTAGCTATCTCACCAATTTTCAATGTTTTTTTACCTTTATCCTTTTAAAGGAACTATGTTTGTAGGTGAAGAAGTAGGTACATCTATATTTCAAGATGAAGATTGGGTCAAGGACCTACCACCAAGTCAGCCTTTGAAACTTGAAAGAATTTTGGATGCAAGGGAAGCAAAGAGAACAAGGTATAAGGTATACAATGAATACCTAGTAAAATGGAAAGGTCTCTCTCATGAATATGCAACATGGATGATAGAGGATGACATTAAGAAACATGGCACAATAGTCCAATAGCTGATCTCATGTGGAACTTGAGATTCTCTTCTCCCCAAGTGTATGGTGTAGGGGCACTTAGTCAAATTTTGGAAACATGGTCCAATGTTAGGTTTTTGGTTGTTTTGAGTCATATTTGGTGTAATCAATTATATTTAGACAATTTCTATTTTTTTCATTTCATGTGGGGTCGGTTGAGTCAAGAGTTATCATATTTTTGCAAATGTTGTAGAAAGTTGCATTACAACTTTCTACTTTTTGTTGCTTTTGGAAGTTGAACGGTCATTTGCTTCAAAAAATGGTTATGAACCATTGGTTTGGAGTTGAAAAAGTTTAAATATGCCTGAAAAACTTTAAGGAAAGCTTCTATTGGAAGATTTGGTGTTCAAGCAATAAAGAAACTTTATTTTTTTTGTAATTCCTAGTGTTAATTTGTTGCTATAGGCTTTTGTACGATTTCATATAGGCTTCAAATGTGCTAATTGTTATTGGAAATGGTGTAGGAATGAACTAAAATTGTTTTGGATTTGGTTTGAGTTGATTCCATAGATTTTGAAGGTTTTTATAAGAAATTTATTGAAAGAGGTCTAAAAACCCTAGATTAAGAGGGTTTGAACATGAAAATGGAATAAACGACCATTCCACAAGTGGAATCTTCTGTGAATCAATGGAATGGGAGTAATTAGGGTTTTATTTATGTTGGTAGTGATTTTAGATGTAGGGGATGGAGTTAGGGCTGTATTTGTGCAATTCTTAGCCTAATATCTCAACGTATTAGGCTAGAATTGATAGGTAGAGGTAGGGTTTTGAGATTAGAAGATTGGAAAAGCTTACCAGTCAATAAAAGTCATTGACTTAGACCCCATGTGACCTGGTTGAAGTCATGGAATAGATATTTTATATTAGGGAAGAGTCTACATTGAATTCGCTTTGTAAAGGAGGCCTAATTAAGCTTAAGGGTAGCGTAGCAGTCAATTTTAGGAGGTGATGTTCCAAAGTAAGTGTATGCAAAAAATTGATATATTGAAAAAGAGCCTAAAGGGTATTTGTATTGATGATTCTTTTGTGGGTTTTAGGCCTTCTCGAGAAGATATGTTGAAATTTCACTATTTGGAATGTTATAAGGCAATATGAGGAAATTGTGAGTTAGACACCAAGTTAGGGTTTTCAAGGTTGAAATATTGTTCAAAGATGGTTGAATTGTGATTGGTAAGATACCTCCACCATTTCTTTGCATCATTCAGAGACGTAGCTCATGGGTGTAGCTCAATGAAATTATTCCTATCTCAGGGTGGGATTTGTTCTCATATTTTTTATGATAAAAGGGATGGAAAGATTCTCGTGTCAAATTGTTGGACTTTTGATTTAGATAAGCTAATAGTCCCAAATATCTTTATAGATGTTGAGTTCATTAGAGTATTGGCACAAAATTATCATCCTACCACAAGAACTGTGAGAATGCTAGATGGCTCACCATTAGTAGTGTTGACTAAATCAATAATTGTTGAGTGTTTCATGTTGAAAAAACAAGCCATCACCAAATTCAAATTGCAAAGAAGTGAGGAAGAATACATTAGGTTGATAAAAGCCTATAGGAGTGATGAAATTACTATGCACATTAAAAGGGGTGCAAATAACAAGAGACTACCTATCTCCCCTTCCTGTAATGAGCCATTTATTGTGGAAGACTTTCAAGTATATTTTAAAAGGACTTGTTTTTTTTTCTGTCAAGTGCTTGGAATGGATGCTCAAGAAAAGATGTCAATCAGTCTCATGATGATGGCAATGAGAATTCAAAACCCTGAGGTAAACATTGAGTATGACTTTGCTTCATTAATTGAGAAAGGGTTGCATGAGGGGTTCTTATAAGTGAGACAACATAGGCCCCCCATTACTTTTAGGAGCTCTTCCCTATTATGTCACTTGATCTTGTATCATAATAGGGAAAAATGGAACAACATAATGAGCCTAAGGATGATTGATCAACAAGGAAAGTAGAAATGGTGATTATGTAACTTTTCATGATGATTTTACAGTACGAGTTGTTACTAGATTTTCACCTACAGGTTCAATCAGGTAGAACCCTCTAAAATTTCATACAAATGGTACATTTTAAACCTTATATGTTACATTCCATTATACAAATGGTACAACTTTACAATATTACAAGAATGCATAAGCATTACATTCATACAAGTGAATGAGACAAAATATTTTACAATCTTTTTGAAAATGTAATCTTTATTGAATGTAATTAGGTACATGTGTCTCACACATCAAGCCATAAGACTGACTTACTCATTTGATACAAATAAGAATTAAAATATACATGAATGAGTAAATGTTGAAAAGAAAATTAACATGTAAAGAAGGTAACTAGCCATTTCCTGAATGACTGGTACTGCAAATGAATTTGCTCCTAATTGCCTTGCCTTGCTCCCTATAGCTCCTTGACCCTTAGGTGTTTGGTGTCTGGTTTCCTGCAGTGGGTAAATAAATGGGTTAGAACACTAGGTTCTAATCAATGAAAGGTTACATTATGAACATGCACATCTACCCATACATACATATGCTAATTACTATGCACATTAAATGTAATGCCTATCTTAGGTTCCCATAAAGACCAAAATAGAAAAACATTATACACACTTAAGGCATGAATTTTATTTCTAACTTGTTTGTTTTATGTGCAGCTATAGGTATCGTCAAAATGTTGTTTTTGATTTGCTTCATGTTGGAAAGTGGGGTGAAATGTGGCT
This sequence comes from Sequoia sempervirens, assembly GCA_007258455.2. NCBI lineage: Eukaryota > Viridiplantae > Streptophyta > Pinopsida > Cupressales > Cupressaceae > Sequoia > Sequoia sempervirens. Next base: position 26,142 of record VDFB02123507.1, on the reverse strand, counting down.
CCCATAAGGGTTGAGCCCAACTTGCCAAGCATGTGAATATATTTTATGGATGGTGAGCTCATTTGAGCTTATGTAAAAGGAAAAGGAAATCATGGAAACCATTTGCAAATAGATGAAGATGCAATATACCCTCATAAGAAATGATACAGTCATGAGAAAAGGGGATAATTTTTAAGGTCTTAATGATCTACAAGTTCATGCTAGGTGCAAGACTAAGCACACATAACCTTCCTTTAGGATTCAATGCTTTAGAAAGTAGCAACAATGGTGCACATACATGTCATAGTAGAATAACATAAATGAGCAGCATTCGAAAATAAAAAATGTATTTATATTATAGTGCATTGCTTAAAGGTGACATTCATTCATGATAACATCATATGATATATATAAAAAAAAGTATTTTCACCTCATAGTGGTAAAGGATGAATGCAACATGAAGCTCTTAGCTCAGAGAACATTTTTTTGCAAACTATGAAGGGGAAACATGTATACAAAAGTATAGAGGGCCAATGTTATATTAATACATATAAGGAACCTTTATTGACAGTGAGAGACATTGAAGAAGTGCAATTCTAAAGAATCAAAATTTCATAATGCATGAGAACTGATCTATAAAATGTAGCAATATCAAGATCCAACATGAATTAATGGAGAGCACGATGTTCTCTTTTAGTGTGAACAAATACACAAGGTAGATAATTAAGACAGAGTTGGAGGGCTATATCAAGGAAAATGATTTCTATGTATATAAATGAAGCATATGATAACAACCATTAAAAATGAGGTCTCTACAGGGGAAATGTTCGAGACTAACAGAACACCTGAAAACTAAAATAGAGTAAATCCTTGAAGGTTTTCTAGCAATATGAGAGTATATGTTCAAGAAATCCCCAAAATATAAGTTAGTGTTGAGCCATAGCCATTCTTAGAGAGGAACATAAAAATGCACATGAAATTCATGAGAAAACCCAGAAGATAACTTATATAGAGTTGGGTTTTGTATCCAAACCCTCAATAAAATTCTATAAAACATACACAGATTCATAAAAGGAAACCCCGTGGCCTGTCAAGTATGGTTGTGTATGAACTTTTTCATTTCCAACAGATAAGAATACCCAGAAGAGGAACATGGGTTTAAGGATTTTTTATGAAGAAATCTCATAAAGAATTAAAAAAAAGTTGAGAAAAGCTACAGATGTTGCTGCTATAAGTAGAAAAATAACCATCACTCATAAACTAAAAGTTGCGACCTGTGTGTTAGTGAAAATTTTTCTTCAAAAAGCTAAAACAACAACAACAAAATAGGCCATCCAGTGAGCAATTCAAAACTTAAACAAGCCAATAAGCCACCCAAAAAGTATCAAAGGAAACAATCTAGAGATAAACACCTAAAAATAGGAAATAACTTTAAACTAGGAGGCACACAGGCCAAATGAGGAACAAGCACATAGGCCCCAAAACAAAGAAGTGGCATAAACAAACTAATCCATAATATAATTAACTAGGTCCCATTCCTTATTCAGTAGGTCCAACTCGTTACTCTAGAGGTCATTTCCTTCTCCATTGTTGTCCTTAGTTGGAATGTTCGCTTCCTGGGTCGATTCCATTCTTCATTTTATTTTCCTAACCTTAGCTAGTCTAGAAACTATCCCAAAAAATTGCTTTGTTCATTTTATTGTAGGTTACGAAAAATCAATTTGTTGAAAGCATTATCAAACCTATCACCTTTTTCCTATAGAGAGTTAATTTGGAGCTTGTAATGTTAAAGGGTCTTATTATCCATTTACCCCTCATTCTCAAAGTTGACTTTTACTTGCATATTTTCTTCATCTTGTTCTTTATCCATTTGTTCAACATCTTCTTTGTCTTCCGTAGAGTCCTTCACCTCTTTCTACTCTTGACAATTCTCCTCCTCCTCAACTTCACTACTAATTGAATCCTCACCCAGGTCCTCCCCTAAAACCACTTCTAATTATTTTTTTCTCAAGTATAAGGGTTCCTCATGCATGGGGATAAATTCAAGTCATTTGACGACCTTTCATCCTATTCTTCAAAGGACAAATTTTTTCCCTTAGCATTTTGGCTAGTCAATCTTGTAGATCTTCTTTCTCCTTTCCTACTACTAGAATCATTCACATGGCCTTCCTTCCATTTATTGGGTATTTCAATAGTAAATTTCTTAGCAGTTCTTAGCTCATCTTGATCCGAGCCTTTATATTTGGCACTGGGAGGATTACCCAAAATTTTCTTTCCTTTATAGGGAAACCTAGAATGTTCATCTCTAATAAAAGTTCCTTTAGAGGCTGAAGGTTTAGATGGGGTTTCCTGGATTGATAGGGAGGGATAAATGGATACTTCGATAGAGTGGTCATGTAGAGAAACATAAGGAGGGGGATAGTCCTTTGAATGAGGATCAAACAAGAGTTTGGCGAAATTTAGATCTTCTTACTTGTGCTAGGGTTATGATGGAGCAAGTTGTGCTAGTTATTCAGGGGTTCAATATGTAGGGGTTCCACAACATTCACATGGCCAATTAGTGGAGTAAAGGAAAAGACATGGTTATAGATCGTTTGAATCAATCCTTGATGGAGAGGGGTGAGGCACCTTTAGCTTTACATTGTTTCAATGAGGAGAGAAAAAAAGGTGATGTTAATTCTCACATTTCTCCTAATACATTTTAAAAATAGGAAATGGTAGCCATGTACAGTTGTGTATCTACCTTCTAAAGTAAAGTATTTCATAATGTGGAAACTCACTAGGCCGTAAGGAGCCAAAATTTTATCATGGCCATAACCATTATGGCATCTTTGTAGCTTCTCGCCACCTTCCAAAAAGTTATCAATGAAACGAACTGATAGTTGCCATTACTAAGCTTAGCAACTTTTAGGCCTTGACACTCTAATCTCATTGCTTCTACAATTAACTTTGGGGTGACGGTGAAACTAATTCTACCAATCTTAACCCTATCCTCTTACCATGAATTGACAAATTTGGATGTCAGGTCATCATTTAAACCTTTCATTGCCATGAAAAATTTTATCCCTGCCTCTTCAAAGAGTTTCTAGAGTTCCACGTTTTGATGCAGAGGCACACAAGACAACGAATCTGACCTCTTTTTGGGCCCCCCATTGGCATACTACAACCTTTAAAATATCTTTGCCACTCCTTGATTTCGTTGGCTATATTCCCACAAATGCTCACACCCAAATAGAGAAAACAATTCTCAAAAAATATAGAAATGAAATAAGAGTTTTGAACCAACATAACCCCTAAAAAAATTGTATTATTAAATCACCTTTCTTCTAGAAAGATCACCCATAATTTTTAATAATTTGAGTATCAAAAATCTAGGCCAGACCATATTGATCTTAGTACACAACCTAGAAACCATGCAAGGAATACTTACATCTTATAAATTAATGAAGGCTTTTAAATTTCATCTACCGTTAGGGGGATAAATTATGCAACACCCCTCAAAAGATGACATAGCAATCATATGGTGGACCTCATTTTTAATACTTTTCAACCAATAGGGGATAAAATAATTGATACTCAAGACTCTTAGAATATTATTACTTATATACTTAGTCATTTCAAAACCATCCACTTCTTTAATATACCCCACCTTGAAATGATTACTCCTTAGATAATTATTTCTAAAGTGTTTAACTGTGTCAAGGGAGACCCCTTATTCAATGTATCCCCTCTCATTAATGTGAATCTCCTAAAAAAATGATTTAAATCCAATTCCCATAGACATCCCTCTTGTCTTGCAAGCTGGTTTTGTAGACATACAAAATTAGGATCATTCACATTCATTCACTCATTAAATAAATCAAGTTCACTAAATCCATTCATCAAATAAATCAAGTCTATTTAATTCAATCTCTAAAGGTCATCCATTTAAATTAAATAAATCAACTTTGTTTAAATTAAGCCTAATATCATCCTTTTAATTAAATAAATCAACTTTGTTTAAATTAAGCCTAACATCATCCTTTTAATTAAATAAATCAAACTTTATTTAATTAAAATCTCAAAATTCATATTCCTCCCTTTTGATTTAAATAAATCAAAGTATCTAAGTCAAATGGGTCAAAATCACCTAATCCCTCACTAAATTAATCTAATCATGATTAATCTAATCTAATCACCCATCACATGCTCTAGCTTTTCCCACTTGCACAAATAAGGAATTTTAATTCATTTATAAAATCCTCATTTTCCCTCAACAAGGCATCTTTGGAGAATATTTCCTCAAGTTTGAATTTCAAAACAAGTTGACTTGTCCCTTTCAACATGGCAATAAATCCCCTCTTACATGTCCCCCACTTGGCATTTAAGTCTCCTTTTCTCCCTCCAACAAGCCAAATTTGAATTTGAAAAGGCCAACTAATCCCATTTATTGGCACATTGACCAAAACTTGCACATCCTCCATCCACTTGCATTTGGACAAGTGGCTCTTTCTTATTGGCTAAATATTTATCCCACATTGCTCTCTTTTGGGCACTCTTTCAACTTGAGATTTTATAAATAGAAGGCTCATTCTTCAACAATACATCCACAATCTTCATACAAAGTTACTCTCTTCAATTGGGAGCTAATTTTGTCCACTTCATAGCATCTTCAACAATCTTCATCATTTAAGCTTGTCAAGGATTGGGAAAGGGTCACTTCTCACAAGTAACACCAATCCACTATGGAATAGGTATATGTCATGTCTCTACATTTCTTTTCATCCTTTTTGTTATTTGTTTGCATTTTGGAGCATGATATGCTATTTCATAGGAGCATTTAACAAGTTTGCATATAACTAACCCATGAAAGAGAGTTTAGAGTGTGTATAGATTTTGAAGGGTGCTCACATATGGCACTAGAAGGAGGGAATTTTAGTATTTGAGAGGTTGAAAGTTTTATCTACCAGCTTTCTTTTTATCTAATTTCCTATATTATCAATTTCTCTCAACGTCGTAGTAGCCAAAAGTAAAAATCCGTAGGGCCCCATGCTTTGAAAAGTTCTAAATCTTGTGTATTCTTTTTGGTTTGGCCTACGTTTATGGATTGATCTCTTACATATATGTTGGATTTTAATCTTCTATTTGACATAGCAACTGCCTTTCATTTATTTATTTTGGAACATTACTTATTAATCGTTGCTTTTGGACATCACTTCTCATATGATATTCTGGAATTTATTTGTTGTGTATTTGGGGAAATGATGATAATAAGTATTAATTTTGTATGCTTGTGGTTATCATTGAACCATTGCTCATCTCTTTGAAATCAATTACTGGAGCACCAATACTGTTCTCCCTTAATGCCCACTTAACACTGTGTTTGGAGCTATTGACATGTGTTATGTATTGAGCCTTGCATGTTTGCTCGATGCCCATATTGTAATAGAGCTCTAAAACCTTGTTTAGGATTGAACCTTGCAATGCACATGTCTATACATTTCTACTAGGGGGTCTACAACGTCGTTCAACATTGAGCATTTGATGTTTTTTGAGTGCTCATGTGTTTGGGTTGGTGCTAGGAATGCAATGTCTTTGTCGGGTATTGAACCTTTACTCTTTTCTTAATGCCCACCTGTTCAGATTATTTCTATGAATTCAGGACCCATGTTAGGTATAGGATCATTGGGTGTTTCCCAATCAATCCAATGCAGGGAGCTATAGTTCCAATCGTGGTGCTCTGCTTACAATCGACAATTTGAATGGTTTTTTGATTTTGAAGGGACTGGGCACCGAACCTTGGACTATTTTCTGATGTTAAATTGATTATGTATTTTTTTTTTTTGCTAATGCTAAATTGAGCCTATCGGATAAGTCAAGTCTTTTGCACCATTGGAGAGATAGACACATTGTCTTTTATGTGTTATTCTCTGGTTTTGGATTATGCTGCCACTAGTTTTAGATTTATTTACATGGATTAGATATTACAATCATATCTTGCTAGGTAGAAGGAGGAAAGAGAGCTGATTAGATATCATCTTAAATTTTTGTTGACTGCTCAATTGTTGAAATTGATTTTCTTTCAATGGTTACCCCCTGAGTCATAAATTGCAGCTGTGTTATTTATTTATGAATATGAGATACTATTCATTGTCTCTGTTAAACACTTAAGGAGTCATGTCAAATAGTTTAATGGAACCCGCCAATAGGTGTTTGATTTAACTTTATTCCTCTTTTGCAAAATGCGTCTTGTTACTATGTAGTCTTCATTACCATATCTCCCAAAGTGTTTGAAAGGTAACTCATTGATTACTCTAAGTCACACCAGTAGTAGTCATTTCATCCTGCATCCGTCCTTGTGCTTTTAGAAAAAAATATGGCACTAACAAACCTACTATGATGTCCATCTATTGTTTGTACGTTTGAAAGATTGTAAAACTCTTTTCAGAAAGTTATTGAAGACGCTGACAAGATGGGACAATGGAGTGCACAATACTATAACCTAAGCATTGGAATCTGGGTACACTTCTTCACACAAAAAGTATATATGAAACTGCTATTTTCCATTACATTAGAGAAGGAACTTTGAAAATGAAAATTAGTGACACACGATCTTGACACATAACAAAGCTTTATTTTAGATTTTTATCTCTTTATTTGTGGCGCAACTATGGGTATGTTGTCTACATTATTTATTTTTCCAATGTTTTATCGCTTGGAGAGATACGACTTTAGCCATACTTCTTCAATCATTATCATTTGCTGATATTTATACATTTTTTGTGTCTGCGTACATGGAGGCAATATGCTTTGTATAATATTTATAATGACTGATAGCTAACATGGTAGCCCGCCACTTCTTTTTGTTCACTCTCACTATTTGTGTATTTAGGGGATCGCATTGAGGTTGATGTAGCCTTTCCTCCACTAATAGAAATGTTTACATGCTTGACATAATGGTGTATCTATTTATTGACTGCATCAGATTTAAAAAGATAGGACACAAGGAGGGCGCCATAATGATTGAGTAAACTAAACACATGAGAAGTTGGAAAGAGTAGGGAGTACGTCAACACTAATAATGGCGATGGTGCTTTTTACAGCAGGATGAAATAGTTCATAGTATTTATCTCATTTTAGTGCTTTAGGTTGCTCTAAATAGGGCATACTCCTATGCACTAAATATTGGTTGAATTCTCCCCGTATTTGGGCACCTCTTTTAATTTTCATTTATCTCTCAAATATTTGTTAGGGGTGTGGATTTTGTATATTAAATAGGGAGATTTTGAAATCAATTGATCTTTTATGGCTTTTGTATATTAAATAAGGAGATTTTGAAATCAATTGATCTTTTATGGCTTTTGTATATTAAATATGGAGATTTTGAAATCAATTGATCTTTTATGGCTTTTGTATATTAAAGATGGAGATTTTGAAATCAATTGTTCTTTTATGGCTTTTGTATATTAAATTTGGAAATTTTGAAATCAATTGTTCTTTTACGAAAATAAGTATAAAAAAAAGCAAAAAAAATAAAATTGAGCTATTTTCATTATAAAGAACTTATGTGCCCTGTCAATTTTATTTTCCTCTTTAAAAGGGTTTCCTCAAATGATTGAAATTTCTTGTGTATACTTTTAACATTTACCATGCATGCCTAACTCTTGTTTGTAAATCTTCTATAGGTAAAGGTTGACATTGGAATCGAGCGTTGGAGTTGAGCGAAAATGAAAGAAAGATCATAGTTAAGGATTTGGGCATTGAAACTTAAGATACATAAAGTGTTTTTAAATGCTTTGAGCTTCTGTCGCATGCTTTAATTTTATTTTTTAGACTAACTCATTTATTTTTGGGCTCTAAAACGAACATTACAAAAGCTTTCATTTTTCATTGCAAAGGGGTTAAAATGAACTTTAGGAAAATTGACTAGATTTTGTTTGAGGTTAACAATTGAACAGGATAACTTTCAAATCTCATTTTGCTGCTTTAAAATGAATCAAAATCATTGCTTTTTGGACTTAAAATGAACATGTACAACTTTTTTTTTGTGATTTCTTACTTAAACTAACATCATCGAAAAGGATGTATGTGCTTCTCTCACGCTTCACATTGATCTTGAAAATCAAAAGGCCTTTTTGGTGATCTTGGGGTGGGATAAAGTGATCACCTCCACACTTCATTTTGGGTTTAAAATTAAACAAAACACTGTGTGAGTGTGAGTAAACCTATTGCATGTGTTCTCCCTTTGTTTCTAAATGAAGGTTGATCAAACTATGAATATGTTTACTCGCTTTTTCTTATCTTAGAGGGCCTTCCTTGGGGAAAAATTACTCACCCAAAGGAACAACTCAACTGGTAACACTCTAAAGCCAAGAGTATTTCCAACAAGGATATAAATGTGGGTATTGGAATAAATGCAGATATCACGTGGTTCACTGCAATGAGAAGGGAAACAATGGTATCTCACCATGCTGGGTCAACTCCTACGAATGAAAAGTCCAAACTAAAACCCTTGTTATAGAAAGGACAAAATCCCTATCTATTTATTGATGCAAGAACGGTCGTTTTGAAACTGCCCCACACTTTTACGGTCTTTAGTAGAAATGGAAAGAATGCCATGGGATTCTCATGGTTGTTGATGCTTGGCTGCCCCTTATAAGTGAGTACCATGGAGGGGAGCCAGTGGGGTCAAGCATCTAACCATTCCCTAAAGATAAGCATAGCTGGACTTGTCCAAGTGGGGACTCAACAAATATTGTCTTTCATATCCATAGGATTGTGCTTGTTCTTGGTTACAAAAATTCTTTGCTTGTTCAAAAACATTTGAAAAGAAACATTTAACATCATCATCAAAAATTTCAAACCCTTTAGGAGGAAAATACAATTGATCAAATTCATGTGTTATTGCTTACCCTTGGGATTTCATCCTTAGAGGTTTCTAAACACTTGGATTTACATCTCAATTTTCCTATTAAAGTTAAACAATAGGTAGCCCTTGCCTTAATTTCATCAAAGTTTCACATAATATACCTTGTGAAATAAGAAGTTGAGACATTAGATATCTAGTTTGAAAACCTAATCAAGAAGTGTTTGTGGTAAAACAAAGTCATTAAGCAAAGACTAAAAACAATTAGACCCCACACATGTGTCTCCAATTATTTCATGCAAGATCAAGATCAAGAAACCAAAGGTAAAATCCCATAGTCTAAAAGATGATCAAAATCATCTCTCAATGCTATACAAATTCAGACGAAGACTGCTTTTTAACTTTTACAGAAAAGCTTCAAGAAACAATCCTGGTTTATACTCATTCTATTACTGTCAAAACCCAAATATTTTTAGGGAGTTTGAACATCTTGTTTAGAGAAAAGCTTGTTCGTCAAAACTGAGGTCTAGTAAGCAAGTGTCCTTTTAGGTAAACCTAGGATCAGAATCAAACCTTCATTCATCTTTGAACATTATAAAAAATCCAAAATCATCCCATCATCAACTCTTTGAAAGTCTTGAAAAAAATCCTTCATGTTAAACTTTGGGAAAATCATTTGAAATCAATCCAAAATTACCTTGTTTGATTGAATGTGTGTGTAGATGCATCCTTCTCCACATATTTGATCAAATTATCAAAAAATTGTGAAAAAATTCATCCCTTGATAACATCCAACATCTTGGGATTTAGGAGTTCATTATCAATATCATCTTTTTTCGATAGAAGTGTTTAGATGAATCCTTCTTCTCACCTAGAAAAATTAGCATCTTTTGAACGATTTAACTATAGGATAACATCCAACCTCTTAGAGTTAATGAGTCCACCAAAATCCAAATCCGAAACAAATCAATCCTAGAATCAAGTCCTAAAGTTTAACATACCCTTCAAGATTTTCTCAAAAGTTCCAATCATCCATCAAACATCCATCTTACATCCATATCATTATTGGCCTTTGATCCTTAAATCATCCTAAACTTTCCCTTTTGTACCTAAAGTTAGATCAATCCAAAGAATTAGAGAATTCTCCTTCCGCATTCTTGAAGATTGATCACTATTTTATGGTGCAAACTAGATCACAACACAAGAGGAACATATAAGCCAACAAAGAAACATCTACTTCAGGTGACTTAAGTCAAATTGCTCCTGAAATGAATCCCATTGGGTCTGGCAGTCTCACAGTTAACCTTCCTCCACTTTTGCAAGACCATCAAGAGGAAGGTGTCCAAATGGAGGATCTCACCAATAATCCCTTCGGAATGTCACATGAGGAAATCATTGAAATAATTCAAAATCTAGAGAACCATAAGATTATCAACATCATGATGAGAATCAATCCCTCACTATACATGATCGAATTAGAAAAGCAAGGGGCTAAACTCCCCTCTGATTTTGATATGAACACTATTGTGGAACTATCTTTTGGAGTCATGCCTCCAATATCATCTACCATCCCCATTTCATCTACCTCCTCATTTCAAAGCATCACTCAAAACATCCCACAAATAACATCATCCATCACTCCAATGCAACCCATTGTTATCAAAGGAAGTGCATTTCTCAATGCATTACAAACGCATCCTCTCATAAACAATTAGGATTTGGATGCAAACACCATCTTGGGACAAACTGTACCATTGCATATATATGACCCTCTCACCTTTCATGATCCAAATGACCCATCATCATCATCATTCCATGCAACACCCCAAACCTCTCTACCTATAACCTTGTAGGGAGAGGGTGACATGTTCAGACCAGGTGGAATTTTTGACTATGCCATTTCCTCAAGAGGTTACACCCCTCACATTTCCACCACTTCCGCCATTTCCATCATCATCCACACCACCCCTTGGCTTAGGGATTGCCCCTTTACCAAATATCAATAAAAATCAAACCAACATCTTGAACATCAATCAAAGCATCACACCAAACTCTCAAAACTTGTCATCGACATCGCAACAACATATGAAAACTACACAAGCAATCACCACATCATCAACCACCCCACTAACATCTCAAATCATGGTCTCTCAAGGACCAACCATGTCGATCACACCATCTACCAATCAAATCCCAATCACCAACATGACAATGCCTCTCACCACTGCAACGAGCACCTTTCCAAATCCACCACCACCTCCACCACCACCAAGCTCCAATATATTGAAATCCAATATAGTATGGCATTGCAAGCCACTTAGCAAGTTGCTTATCAAAAGGAATTCCTACAAGTACAAAAATAACAAGCCGCATAATTAGTTGCTCAACAAGCTACACAACTAGCTACTCAGCAAGCCACTCAAGTGACACAAGCTGCTCAAGCTGCCCAAATCGCACAAGCACAAAAGGATGCACAAGCACAATCCTTATTGTAGAAACAACAACAAGCCGCTCAAGCTACACAAGCACAAGCTCAAGCATAAGCTCAGGCCCAAGCTCAAGTGCACGCTCAAGCTAAAGCCCAATATCAAGCACAACAAGCACAAGCACAAGCATAGTATCTTGCACAACAACACACAACACAACAACAAGCATATCAACAAGTGCTAAAGCAATATTGAGAACAATAAGAAGTAGCCCAATTAGCAGCTCAACAAGTAGAACAACAAGCTCAACAACAGGCACTAATAGCACAACTGCAACAAGAACAACAACAAGCATTGTTACAAGCATACTTGGCTCAACCAAATATGCAAACATCATCCATCAACATACCAACCAATCCACCAATCCCATCGACAATAGAACCACCTCAAAACACTTTCATCCCTCCCCCTGATCTGGAAAATGATGTGACAACACAAATCATGTTTCTCTCGCAACAAGTGCTTGACCTTCAATTAGGGTGAACCACAAAAAAACCTAGCAACTTGTGCCCTTATCCATTTGACAGAAGCCTTGTAATGAAACCATTCCCGAAGGGATTTCAGATCCCTAAATTTGCTAAGTACCATGGGATAGGAAACCCTAAAGATCATGTATCAGGGAATTCCAGGTTCATTGTGTGGAAGTTGCATATGATGATACCTATTTGTTGTGACTATTTCCTAGGAGTTTGGTTGGCCATGTCATGGAATGGTTCTCTCGCCTACCTATAGAAATTAATACATTCCAAGAAATCATAGACGTATTCATCAAAAACTATGCATGCAATATCACCATGGATGTCAGTCTATAGGAACTCTCAGCTCTGAAACAAGGTAAGAATGAATCATTTGCTTCATTCCTACAATGGTGGTGATTGAAGGCCAATCAGAGTAAATGGGTCATGCCCGAGGAACAAAAAGTGTGCACTATCATATCCAACCTTGATGGCCTCTTGGCATTTCATCTCAAGGTCCAAGGGATCACCACATACGACTAGTTGATTTCCAAGGTGCTCAACATTGAATGAGCCCTTATGAAATAACTTGGAGGATCAACTTCATATCTTGAACAACAGAACAATCGCCCACCCACCAATTACAATGACAAACCTTGCACATGGGAAAGAAACAAAAATGTTACCAACAATGGTGTTGTCAATGCCAAAGTTGTCATCAGTGCCCCTCAAAAAACACACCCGCACCACAACAAAAAAACCAAAACCATCATCAAAACAACCATCACGCGAACACAACACATCAAACAATCAAGTGATCAATAATGTCAATGATCAAAGGGGACCACCCTAGTGAAACAAGAATTCCATCAAGTGAAAGTACACTACTCTTGGGGACCACTTGAATTCATCATGAAGAAACTGATAAATGAAAACCTCATCAAGATTCTCACCTATGAGAACTACCAAGAACCAGATGTTAAACCTCCTTGGTACAACAAAAATCAGCTCTATGACTTCCGCAAAATCAAAGGACACACCACTAACAATTGCATGAGGTTAAAGAACATAGTCCAAGATCTCATTGATCAAAGGATCATAAATGTTGAAAATTCAACAGGAAACCAAAACCTCAAAATATACATGAATCCAATGCCTAACCATAAAAATAAAGGGAACAATAACACTGATAAGGGGAAAGTCACCTTCAAAAACATGAATCATGTGTATGAAACTGTCATCGCCTCCCTAGATGAACACTGTGCAATAATCACTATCAAAGGATCTTAGGCCGATTGTGGAGTCACCACAAGAGGTAGAAAAGTTACTATCGTAGGATCATCTCAACCAAATAGAACTTTCATGTCCAATATGCAATCCATTCCCAATGGTTACAATGTCCTTGATCAGCTAAAAATAACTCCAACACAAATATCCATCATGGAGTTATTAAAAATCTCATTCGCCCACAAGAAAATCCTTGAGGAAGCATTGGCTTCATCCACCGTCCTCGCAGATCTTGATGCGGAACAATTCCAAGCTATGGTAAAAAAATCATCACTCCAAACCTCCTTACATTATCTAATCAAGATTTTCCCGCTCAACCATCTCATAACCATGCACTCCATTTAGAGTTCCTAGTGTAGAAAAGTAAATTTAAGTGAGTCTTGGTGGATGGAGGTGCAAGCTTGAATATTTGTTCTCTCAAGCTCATTAAGTAGTTAAAAATATTAGAGGATTCCAACGACAAAGGAAAAGGTATTACAATCAGAGCATATGATGATCAGGAAAGAGTGTCCCAAGGCACAATCAAAATCCCTATTCAAGTAGGGTCAGCTACCATGGAAACCACCTGTCAGGTCCTGGACATCGACTTGCCTTATAACATTCTCCTAGGACGTCCATGGATCCATGCAATGCAAGCAGTAGCATCAACTTTCCATCAATGTTTCAAATTCACATATGAAGGACAAGAGGTCACCATCCATGGAGATCCTAAACCATTCTCCTACTGCAAGAACCTTGAGGAAAAATACTACAAAATACCTCAAGTACCTAAAAATGGTGAAGGCCCATCAACACCATACATTGATCCAACCACTCTTGCTTCCACTTCTGCGACAAAGACACCCATCACTCCCACCATCCCCACCATCTCTGATATCAAAGTCATCATCTAGGATAATGGTTGTGGAAAATACATGTTTCCCAAAAATGATTTTGTGGTAGGAGAGTTACCACAATCTCCTAGATCACAAGGATGTCCACAATCAAATGAATCCTCCACATCTCAAACATCCCCTGAAGAATATCCCAACTTTAGAAGTCGGGGAGATCTCGGGAAATAATTCATAGAGGAGGACCCATCTCATCTCCTCTACCAAGATAATAGACCAGCAACCGATCTACCAATGGATGACAAAAGCAAAGGTTTGCAAATGATGCTCGCAATGGGCTATGATAGAAACTAGAGACTTGGGAAAATGACAACGAGCTTATAATACCTATCATTTTGGAGATGTGAATGAGAAACCTTGGCCTTGGATGTACCTCTCTGAGTATAACCATATGTGGCCAAAGTCCTCCAGTTAGAAAGGTCAATAATCCTCCTCAGCTATCCGCAACTGAACTTCACTTACTCGTATCTACAGGTCGAGTCATAGACAACTTCACATTTGACATAACTGACATCTATAGTAGTAGTGATGATGAGGATCCCATAACCAACCTACCTAGGCTCTTCGAGGATACCACCCTTCTCATTATTAGCACCTTATCCTTTGAGTCAGACCATTAAAATCATGAAATCCGCCTAGTTTACCCCCAACTCATTGATTATGACCAACGAGGACCACCAATTCTTGAAATATTCAAAAATGATAAGGCGTTCTAAGAATTCATGGGACTACATGATAACATTCCATGTGGGGATCACAAAGCATGATTCATCATTGAGCTAGATACACAGGCCTACTATAGGGAAACAATTGAATCCCTCAATCACAAAAGTGAAAAATTTAGAATAATCTCTAGGTCCTTGAGTGAAAACCACTCTGTGGCACTCTCTAACCCAAAAAAAGTAAAAAGAAAGGATACATCCAATGGTGAAAACCTCTCCAAAGCACCTGAGGATGGGGGATTCAATCTTCCTTTTAGAGCTCTCCATCAAGAAAAACCAACAGTCCTAGAAGAAAAATGCAATCCAATTAATCTGGGAACAAAGGAGACCTCACACATCACATTCTATGCAAAGTCATTACTGTCAGAAGAACAAGAACTCCTAGCAGCTTTCTTAAGAAAAAGAAAAGTTAGCTTTGCATGGAGCTACGTAGACATGCTAGGGCTCAATCCAAAAATTGTAGTCCATCACCTAGCAGTATACTCTGAAGCAAAGCCCATTAGAAAAAAGCTTAGGAAAACAAACCCTTAGATTTCCCTGCTAGTCAAAATTGAAGTAAAGAAACTATTGGATGTAGGATTCATTCGACCAATAGACTATCTAGAATGCACTACTGAATTTGACACCATTTTCTGATGGACGTTCATTGGTCATTCGACAAATCTTTGTTAGAAAAGCAACGAAATAAAGAAAACATTTTTGTCGCTATTTTTTGATCGAAAGGCCGACGACAAATTAAACATCAAAATAACAGCTCAAATTCGTCGGTCGTCAGCATCATAAAATGACTTAGATATTCATTGGAATATTGATGAAAACTTCATATATCCACCGATGAATTACACCAGAAGTTCGTCAACATTTTGATGAAATGGGCAAGGAGTAGCATCGAAATAACACTAGAAGTCTGTCACAATTTCGAAGAAATGGGAAAGGAGTAGCGTCGAAACAACACCAAAAGTTCATCATAATTTTCACAAAATGGGCAAGGAGTAGTGTCGAAACAACACCAAAAGTTCGTCATTGCCATTTCAATGAAATGGGCAAGGAGTAGCGTTGAAACAAAACCAGAAGTTTGTTGCAATATCGACGAAATGGGTAAGGAGTAGGGTCGAAACAACACCAGAAGTTCGTTGCCATTTCGATGAAATGGGCAAGGAGTAGCATTGAAACAACAACAAAAGTTCATCGAAATTGTGATGAAATGGGAAAGGAGTTACGAAGAAGCCTTCGTTGCAGCTATAGCAACTTCATCAGACCTTTTCGGTGATTCGTCGGTGGTTTTCATCGAAATTGCAATGAAACAATGCAATTTTTTTTTTTAAAAATTCGTTGAAATGTACCATCATGGAGACTGATGACTGATCATACATATAGACTGCAAGATGCATAGATGAATAGAAAAAATAATTACACTTCAGATGACTGATCATACATACAGACTGAAAGATGCATAGAAAAAGCATTACACTTGAGAACAACCAAGGGCTAACAAGGGAAGGATTTAAGAAACGTCTAGATTGAAGAGAAAATGTGCAGGGAAAATGTTGAGCAGTGTCAAGAGAACGGAGCTTGTAGAACATATTCTTGACCTAATCAAGCTCTTGAACAACTTAAACAAAATAAAAATACTAACACATACATGAGACATGTAATGAACTTCCAATATCTGCTATCTTTTTCATTAATGCAGAGGTAGGTAAAGGAGAAATAATTATAATTGTAACACTATTCATAGTCCAGTAAATTATGTTCATAATTTGTGTTCAATGGACCTTAGTTTTATAATTATACTGCCCATCTAATACCATATTTTAATCCAGGGTTCAACTATCTCAGATCTAAAGAAGCACCTTCAATTAACCATTTAAAGTACTATAAAATAAGGTAAGAATTTTACTTGTGAAAGATTGGCTACACTTGTAGGATTAAAGTTCTCGCAATCATCAGGATTTATTGGCACACGACACAACCTGCAACATATGAAGTAATGGATGACTACAAGTTAGTGAAATGGTCCTAATATGTGAGTAGTTTGCAAATTGATTGGTAGAAAATAAGGTTACAAACAAATCTACATGAAAAATTATGAGGAAAATCTATTGTAATCATCAAAATAGATGAAAAGTGCAAAGGAAAGAGCTGAGCTACATCTGTAGAGCCTAAAAATAACACATGCAAGAAACATAAAAAAAAAAAGAACAAACTAATTTTTGGATGAATACAAAATGGCGCCTTCAGCAAGTGATTCATATGCTTTCACACCTAACACGGGACATTAAGAAGATTCTAGTCTTCCTTTGTGAAATTAACTACTTACAAAATAAACCCAGAAACCAATATTATATACCTCCATGTCTAGCCGAGGGTAGGTATAAGAGAAAAAAAATTCTTCAATGCAATGCTGAAAAATATCAATGTGTGTGTAGGTTTGTATTACTCAAAATATCATTTCATTGCCTAAGGAAAAATACCAAAGTGATGTTTTAAATTTCAATCTTCACATAGGCTCCCTTATTGCTACACATGCATATACAAGAATTATTCAAGCTCTAAACTATTCAAATATTAAGGATTTAATTAGCTATACGATGGAAAGTTGTTGTTTATACATAATCCATCATATTTTACATATCTTTATTCACTCCTAGCACTTTAGATAAATTTGTGTAAATGAGACAAAAATGTGAATCTTTTATGAAAAAAAATTCTTAAAAGGAGGGGGGAAAGAGCAAAGGGTAGGGGGCAAGATAATGCTTGAATGTATAGCAAAGTATAACATTTTGATCATTATAACAATGAAATGAATCTTAAGTTTGAAGCATTAATATCATTTACAACATTTATGATTAAGAATGAATGTAAGTAGAGAACTTTTGCATACCTACAGATGGTACAAAATTTCATGGTTAAGTCGAAGCCTCCTATCAACAACAAGATCCAAATATCTGTGTATCTATCTCAATCGAGCCTCTAAACCCTTCATAGCTGTCAATTTTTCCACTAACCTATTATGCAAAAAAGTCAAATTTTAGAGTTATGTCACCACTAAAAATAGAAGATATAGAGCTTTGAAACCAAATCCACACACAACACAATGTGGTATTCATACAAAGCCATACAAACAAACTAAACTCAGAACATTGGAATGGAATGTTCAACTTCAAATTATGATGCAGAGCATGGATTCAAGGTATAAAGAATCTTTTTTCTACCACCATAGTGAAAAGTTAGCACTTTCTTTCATCTTTGCATATTGGTTTGATGCTTCAAATGATGCATTTCTTATATTGAAAAGTGCATTACCTTATTGAGCTTCTCTTTGTTTCAAGAATAGTTTAATATTCTCTACTTAATAGGGCCAACCCATGACGATGGAAGCTCATTTGGCCCCTCTCCCCCCCTCACATCACTCTCAATTCCCCATACCCAATCATATAACATTAATCATTCATTCATCCATTAATAACATATAACATTCATTCATTCATCCATTAATAAAATATAACATTCATTCATTATCATATAACATTCATTAATTAACATATTCATATTCATTCATTAACATATAATATTCATTCTTTTAGTTTTTACATATTATCAAAAATATGGTTGTCATGATATGATTACAATCACTTTTTTTTTTGTTTCTTTTTTAAAGCTACATAAATTTGAAGTGGAGTATCATTTTCTAAATCAATATTTGTCCCCCCTTTAGTTGTTCTACCCTCTGCTTGTGATCTTAATGTACGCCTAGTCGTCCACTCATGACATGAATGCCGATGTAAGGGGGGGTCTACTGCAATAACAAAGAAATGTTAAATTGATATATTTTATTATTATTGTTACAAGTATTTCATTAATTAAAAGAATATTAGAGTGGTTCTCTTTACATGATGGGTCCACATCATGTTCCTGAACTTTTTTTTATAGACTCATGTTCAACATGCTGAACACCCTCTAAATCCTGATTTGCAGTTGAAACATGAAAGGTTACATTAATTAATACACCAATTGAAATTAAATATGTTTAAGAGAACATGAGAGTGGTCCTCTTTACTTGATGGGGCCACATCATGTTCCTAATCTTCTCTAGCATGATCATGCTCAACATGTTGATCATGCTCTACATGCTCTAAAGTTGAAACATGAAAGGTTACATTAATTAATACACCAATTGCAATTAAATATGTTTAAAAGAACTTTAGAGTGGTCCTTTTTACCTGATGGGGCCACATCATGTTCCTGATCTTCTCTAGCCTGATCATGCTCAGCATGTTGATCACGCTCTACATGCTCTAAAGTACCGGGATGCACACCATGACCTTCATTTGTAGGTTGTGCTCCACCCTCACCAGGTTGCATTCCAATGTCATGTGCAATATTATCATTGCTTGAATGTTTAAAACAAATAGGCATGTAATTACTTTATGCTAGAAATTAATATTAAATAGATTGCACAAGTACTCAATTTTAAATAAACTTTATTGATTTTATTTACCTGTGTCGAATGTAGTGGAAGGTTGTGTTTTCCCAGTCAAGACTTTTAGGCATTCAGCCACGACTCCATAGGCTTGCTGGAAGGCAATCTTCAGGTCATCTACTGTGGGAACTTTGTTGAATTCAGAGCCCTACATTTTTGCATAAGATCATGAATTTTGCTTTTATGGTGTGATAAAACCAAAATTGTTTTCAATTTATTATTTGGATACTATGTTTCATTTATTGATACTTACAATTCATACGGCTAATTTCATATAACCACTAGAGCCAAGTTTGTGTTGCCCGTATTTTTCTAGTCTTGCCTTTATTTCCTTCAATGTGTTGGGAAGCCTATGAAAAGCTTGAAATATGTTAGATTATGTAAAAATAAAGAGTAATCAGAATATAATTACATTGTTGATAGTATCACATACCTTCCTTGGCCCAGTGGTGTCTTTCCTTTTTTCTTTTTAGCCTTCTCCTTTCCATCCGACACTAGGTCCTTCCACTCCCTCTCTAAAATCATGGGGGGATACTCGTACTTTTTGTTCTTCTCTAAATGTGACCTATATTGGCCCCTCACATACTTTAGATAGGTACCAACTTTCTTAAGGACCTTGGTTTGGTTGAATGTTTTATCACCGAACAACACATCTAAACGGTTAATGAGCTCATCTTTTAAATTTTGATTTTGGGCATTCCACCGTGTACGTATGGTGGGCCCAAAGAGCTCCAATGTAATATCACTTAGATGTTTATAAAAAAATCATTTCCTGTAAAATGATCATGGGATCAATAGTCTAAAAAGAACGATCAATAAGTAAATTTCAATTGGATTATATATGATAATAATTAAAATATTTTAAAGTACTTGGGACCTTCTTTATCTTTATGGGAACAAAATCCTCGGTCACCACAAGTGTGACCGACAATGTTCCTGTAGTAGTAATATGAGAAAATCAAGGAAATGCTGCTAAAACATCACTAATACTAGTGGCCTCTGCATCCCTAGGTACATGTCCTGATGCATGTTATGGCATTTGTTCACTACCAGAGAGTGCATTAACGGATGCCTGCATGGTATGTGTTTCTAAAATTTTAGATGACAATATAGGCATGGATGATGGGTTAGATGATGTGATGTATGTGTAGGAAGATCAGGATAGACACTTGTACCAACCCCTACTCCTTGAGCAGCACTTGCAGTACCCTGATCATGGCTAGAAGCATCATGAGGAGGAAAATAACCCTGTAAAAACAACACATATTTTAGTTCATGACATAAAAGAGTACAAAATATAAAACCATGAATGAAATTATGTTATAATTAAAGACCTCATGATAGCTTACTTGCAAGTTTTGTAATCTCTTAGTCAATATTTTAACCCTCTCTCTTATCTCATCTATTTGAGGCACTATGAACATCAACTTAACCATTTCTTCATTGCATTTTTTTTGGATCTTCTTTATTGTATCGAGAGGGTTTGATGAATAAGTAATGTCATCATCAGAAAATATTGACTACTCCTCAACTGCTGGTGCCTTTCCCTGATCAGTCGACTGCAACAAGAATATTAAAAACATTATCGAAATTAACCCAATAAACTTATGAAAAAAACATAATAATAAAACATTTTGCTGTATCTAATTTTTACAATTACAATGAGGTAAACTCCTATCGTAGAAGCACCAAGATACATCACAATTTGTGCTCGGGCCAAAGCCTTCTCCGTAACATCAATGTCCCCCTGTGACAAAAATTAAATATAAAAAAACATTACCGAAATGAAACCAATAGACTTACGAAGAAAACATAAGAATAAAATGGTATATTGGAGTCATTAATTGGATGTTGGGTAAAATGGTACATAGTACATACCACCCCCATAGTAACTATGTTTGTAACTAAGCGATTCAAATTGTAATCGATTAGCAACTCTTCCCATGTAGTTATTGATTTTATCGCACATACGAATACACAGTTTCCCTCGCATGCCTTGAATATGCAATTGGGTTGCTTATTTATTGACCCGGCTCATGTACTTTTTATAAACCCTACAATATTCTTGTATGCTTTTGGCCTTCCATCAACGTACATAGCCACTCCTTTATTTTGATCCTTATCTTTTAGTTGTATATAATTTGCTGACAGTGCATACCTACGCATACTTCATGTATATTGAGCCAGTTGCATCCAATCTTTGTAACTGTAACAAGGTCCAACATACTCCGTCAATTTAGTAACTTTTTTGTAACATACCTTTATGCCGTCCATGCAAAATAGGCCCAAACCCTGTAATGACGATGGTGCTATGCGATATATCCTCTCGTTGACACAAAAATTAGTGTTTATTGGAGGAAGTTCCTTGGGTACCCATTGCTTCTATAGGATTTTGTACCTCAAGGGTACCTCGATGTTGCCTATGCTCTCATCATCATAAGAACATGACCCCCCTTCAGCAAGAAAAAATTCCATGTGTTTACAAAATTTTCTTCTAATCTTTTGACCTCTAGTTGATCTCCCTCTTTTAGACATACATGTCTCACTTTCCTCTTCTCTTCCTGAATTTCCCTCGCTCAAGGAAGACAGATCTGATAAATACTTATTTGGTGGTACCTGCACTCATAAGGATGTTGGATGAAGTTCTTTCATGGTGATGCGATCCCAAGGTGACATTATGATTAATCTATCATTTCATCGCTATAATTTCACAAGTTATAAGGTAATCAAGTCTTGATAGATTGCAAGCTATTGTTACTACCGTCCAAATGTGTCCATCACAAATCAAATCTACTTAATATTTTAACTCCCAAACTTTGTAACAAGTGTTAAATGTGACTATGGTCCACCAGTTACACAACCAAGGCCTCAAATGTATTCTCTAATTGTAATCAAAATACTTTTTCTCTTCATTCAAGAAAATAAACTTGAAGGGAAACACCACCAAGTGGTTTATTGGACACCTACATGACTAAAAATAGCAGCAAATTTATATTTAATTTCCATGTCTAAGTGGTTAACAGGGAGGGAATGTGTACTAGGCCTAGTTAAGTCATCATAAGTTTACGCTTTGGCAATATTTTTTTTAAGTCATATTAAATCTTCCTATGTCTAATTGTTAGGAGACTTTTGGTATGTTTTAAGGTAGGATGATTGATGAAAGAGCCCAAAGACTAGCCTTTCTCCATGGTATCCAAGTACACATAGCAGCAGTCTTCTCTTATATGGTTGGACATGATTTAAGGAACTTAGATAGGAATTCTTCATTTAACCAAAGGTTTTCTCATAATGCCATCATTGGAAAAGTATGATCAAATTCTTCTATTATGAAGAATTGTTCTATGTGCCTCTAGTATTCACTATAAATGTTTGTAAGGATAAAATAACTAATTGCATTAGGTAGGAGAGAATCAACTTTGAGTTCTTCAAAGATTATATTCCTCTATTCATAATTTTTAAGGGTTGTGTGTGGAGGAGGTTACCACTACCAAGAAGGGAGGAGACATATCCTTGTATACTTTTATAATTTTTATTATTGTAATTTATTTTGCACTTACATTTACAAATACACATACATATGCATTTATTGTTTTCATTTATTTCTCATGTAGTTTAATAGTTTGATCGATTTCATATTATATGTGTTGAAGACTTTAGAATTTCAATTACATTAATTTATGGATATGTTGTATCTATAACACTACAAAACCATATGCTCTTTGCATTTATACATGCATTTAGAAATACACATTTATATACGTAGATATAAATTTCTTTAATTATATGTTGCATTTATTGTTCTAGGAGAGCATCCAGTAATTGCATTTACATTTACATTTAAAAATACATATACATACATACATACATACATACATATATATGTGTGTGTGTGTGTGTATGTATATCATTTATTTTCAATGTTCATAAACAACCCATTAGGTCTACACATGGATAAAAATTCATAAAATAAAATATCCCATACATGTTTTGTTGAAACCTAGGCTTGAACCTCTCATTTCACATGCTTTTCTTTGCAAAACTATTGAGGACAGCAGCTATACCTTCTTTATTTTTCATCCTACGCCTTATTCATGCATCCTACAATTACAACAGTATCCATGGGGCCTCTTACACAAGCTACAATAATCACAAAAAGTGTAAGAGCCCCTTTATATCATGTTTTGACTACAAAATCCTCAAAAATAGGGTAACTCAGATTATGATTTTTTGGTCAGCTATATGGACAAAATCATTAGCACCAGCTCATTCTTGGAGTCTTTTGAAAGAGAAGTGAATCAGGTGGTAGTTAAGTACAAACCTTATAGTGTTAAGGTGATTGAGGTGATCAATTTTGATTGGCCAACTAATGAAGATTACCATAAATGGGTAATTGTATATTTAACTGAGGAAGAGTGAAAAGGAGTAGGCTGCTAACGGTTGACAAATCAGTTGTTGCAGTTACAACAGATTCTAGTTTTGTTTTTTGGTGATAGTCTAGGCACAAAATTCTTAAAGTTTTTTGTTACTGCATCAACCATTCTCAGTGGGCACGATGAACAAGAAGATTCTCTGGGGAGATTGTTGTTGTAACAAATTTTTGGAATATCACAAGGTTGTCCAATTGGCTTGTGACATGTGCTTTCTGGCCTAATGCTTGTTTTCTCCTTCTTTTTCTATAAGAATTATTTCAAGGCCATAAGTATGGGTTAGCAAGTTAGATATTTTTTGTCGAGTCTAGATGAAGTTGCAGAGAAAATTGTAAAGTCTGATGGTTTTAGGGAAAATGCAATTTAGGTTTGGAGTCATTCTGTAGTAGGTTTTGAATTCACAGGGATTTGATGTTTTATGACAGTATTGGCATTTGAATTGATATGATTAATTTGAACTCATGTCTCTCCATTGTACAAGCATATCTGAATTTTGAATAAAATGATCAAGGGTTGTTTCATTAATCTCACTATTGTGGTGTGTATGATTCTTTTTTTAGGTTTAATTCAAGGAATTAATTAAAATGCTTGAATGGGATTGTAGGTGGATATGTTATGTACAAGGATTTGATAAGTAGTATTGGGTTAGAATACATATTGATGAGATTGTAAAGCAATGTTATCAAGGATCTTATATGTTGTGTTAAATATGTCATAAACCCTTAGATGCTTATAAATTTGACTCCTCCAATGAATATATGACACTAATATAAGTTGTACTTATTCATATGGTTCAGTATTTTTTTTCCTTTACCTAGAGCTTGCTACAAATTGAAAATCAATGACTATCTTCTACTGTGAAATGTTGTTGTAGTTATCTCATACTTCAAATAGTTGATATTATTGATAAACAACCAATTCTATTCGGTATTATCCTATTATGTTGAGCTATTAAATGAGATTTTTTGTTGATGTTAATGTTGTTTATGATCATGGTGCAAAGGTTGTAAGCACATTAAGGGATCACCCTCCTGATTCTTGCAGATCCCAAAGTGTAGGAGGTCTTTCAAATCCTCGTCAGTTGGTCCAGGTCCTAAGAGCTGCCCTTTATTGGAATTGGAAATTTCATACATAGATTAGAAGATCAACCTGCTTACCATAAAAACAACCAACACCTTGCATATGTTTGTGGTGGAGGTATTAAAGAAAATGTTTATTCCTCTATTTCCATTCATTAGATCTACCTTAGCCTAGAATATACTTGGGCTAAGTCTACAATTGCTTCAGAATCATGCGATGAAGGCTATGTTTGACGAAATCCTAGACCTCAACCAAGATGTGGGTAGATTATGGGAGTTTTTCCAAGACCTGAGGCTGGTGGATAAAAATGTGAAAGACTAAGCTATTTTATTTTTTCTGTCTTATCTTATAACATTTTATGAGAATGGGGGTACCAATGTACGAGAAGATATTTGGAAACTAGGCATGAAAATTGAATGTTAAAGAGAATGGGGGTGCCAAACTTACAATACTCATTGCCCCTTGGTCATTGATTTTCCCTGAGTTCCCTTAACCTCGTCCTCGACACTGGTATTGACCTTATTTTCACTCTTCCAAACTATTCCTCAGTGTTAATATTGAACTTTTTTTCACTCCTCCAAACTCTTCGTCGGCACTGGTATTGACCTTGTTTTAACTCCAAACTCTTCGTTGGTGCTAGTATTGACCTTGTTTTCACTCCTCCAAACTCTTCCTCAACGCTGATATTGATGTTGTTTTCACTCCTCCAAACTCTTCGTTGGCATTGGTATTGACCTTGTTTTAACTCCAAACTCTTCCTCGGCGTTGGCATTGACCTTGTTTTCACTACTCCACACTCTTCCTTTGTGTTGGCATTGACCTTGGTTTCACTACTCCAAACTCTTCCTCGACGCTAGCATTGACCTTGTTTTCACTACTCCAAATTCTTCCTCGGTGCTGGTATTGACCTTTCACTTCTCCAATCTGATGAGCTACAACCTGGTTTCGTTAGGTTTTATAGTATGTTAACTAAGTTCAAAATTTTGGTGCATTTAGCTAGATTTTAATATTCTACAATATAGTTAAGTATATATTAGCTATATTTTACATAATAAATAATATAATTATTCAACTTATTATAATTATATATTATATTCTTTAACAAAATTATTAAATACGTATAAAATTATTATAATTAATAATTAATAATAAGTATATTTTATATAATACAAAAATATAATTAATACTATAATATATACGCATATAATAGTAATATATATTAATAAGGGAGAGAGAAACTAAATTTTGATTGATGTTTCATGTCAACAATCTAAGGATGGTATGTGTCCCTTGGGGAGTTATGCTCAAGGCAGCATGCCATTTGATTAAAGATATGATAATTCTCCTTTAAGACCTCTTCATTGTACCCGTTGCACACTTAAGGAGACAAAGATAAATATAGGGAAGAAAATATAGAGAGAGAGGGAGATAATGACAAACATACAAATAGAAAGAGAGACAAAAGAGATAGAGAGGGGTAGAGAGATA